>JAYRCO010000099.1:0-50126 GCA_037042815.1 Ceratobasidium papillatum | reverse complement strand
ACGGAGCACTGGCTGACGGTTCTCGCGGTAATCAAGAATTTGATCACCTATGAACACATAATTAGTTGTCAATATACGAATTAGAACTCTCTATGCGCATCTGTACACACCGTTAACAAACTCAGTCACAGGGCAGCTGGGCGTTTGACTCTTGTCAGCGGCCGTTGAGTACATCCGGGTCAAAAAGGACTACGGATATACCATAGATTAACGAGGCTCGTTAAGACTAATTAAGACGCACCGAATACGCAAACTGCGAGGTACCAGCAGGCTGCGAAGCAGGGGCTACGCTACCGTCCGGTTTGTAAAATTCGGTGTACAGTTCCACAGCGAGATCGACCGAAGTATCCATCCAATCATCAGGCCAGTGCGCGAGCTTAAGATATTGTCGACGCATTGAAGGATGAAGTACTAAGAAAGAAGAATCATTAGTACCAGCACGTCAAGTAACGTAGATTAAAGCTCAGCAGCACTTACAAATAGCAATCCGATACAGGTAGGATCGGTCCGTGAGTGAGTAATACTTGTTGAGTACGCTGCGTGCGCGTTGAGCAGCTCGTCGTATGTATGCTGGCTGCATGTTGTCCACGGCCATGTTTGCAAACTCGTATTCGAGTGAGTCGAAGTGAACAATAACGTCCGCTAGCATCGGGACTCCAGCACGAGAGAGAACCTGGGTGACAACGGAGTCACTTTGCCGACACCTACACCCGCTTAGACGGAATTTACAGGTATATGGCTGCGGAACTTACACAACAAAATATGGGCAATGCCATAACAGCAATTAGGGGATACGCGGAAGCAACCCATAGAGATACCCAGGCATTAATTGCCAATATCAGCAACGCGCCAGCCCAGCCTGTACAACCTGTTCAACCAATTCAGCCGGTGGGAATACACCGACCAGTACCGGCCCCTCCTACGCACTCTAATCACATCAAGCTTGCCAAGCCCGATAAGTTCGACGGCAAAAAGGAGAGAGCCATAACATTCAAAATAGCAGTATCCCAGTATCTTCGAGGCACATACCCAAACGCGTCGGACGAACAAAAGGTTTTATTCACTTTATCATACTTCGAAGGGAAAGCTATGGAGTGGGTCGAACCGTACCAAGAGCAGGATATCATGTTAGGTTCGGTAACCTGGCTACACAACTGGGACGGTTTCTGGGTCGAATTCGATAAACGTTTTGGAGAAGTTGATCGGGCCGAGAAAGCTCGCAAAAAAATCCGTGGGTTAAGGCAGACCAAAACCGTTCAAGATTATCTCCGCGAATTCCAATCTTGCGCCACCTATCTCCGATACAACGACGCTGTCCTGCGCGATATGTTCTATGATGGCCTCCAGGACGACGTAAAACGTGCCATGGTCGCACAACTATTCGACCCCCAAGATCCCACCACCACCTTCCAAAATGTTGCAGACCGCGCCCTCGAAATTGACGCCCGTCTTGAATCCTTTAATTCTTGCTCAAATGTCATCTCCAAGGGCGAAAACAAAAACGCATTGTCGAGCGCAATCAACAAAGAAAGGCTAGCTGCCGGTGATAACGTCTACATGATTGGCACGGATGGACGAGCCGTTAAAGGAAAAATCGAGTCGCTGGGAAAAAATACGCAAGGCCGCACTCTGCCCAATGTCAAGTGGGCAGGACAAACCAGCACCGCCCAAGTCCCATTTGCAGCCCTGAAAAAAGACGATCGTCCCATGAACGTTAGCCGCCCGCCGCTGCCGACACCTGCTCTAGCCAAAGGAAAAGGCCCAGGTCCGATGGAACTGGATGCCCAAGGACGGAATGGGGGGCAAACCTGTTACCGCTGCCAAGGCAAAGGCCACATTGCGCGAGACTGCCCATCAAAACCCATGTCGGGTTACGAGGCCAAGGTTGAAGAAGTACCATCCGATAGTGATGAAGATGAGCCGTTAAAAGGCGACGCCTGAACCAGGCAAGGGGGCTGGTTTTGGGCGAAATCTTAAGAAACAATATGGACATTTTATCGCACGAATATGTAAATACGGATATGGAATGTATGTCTCTCGGAAATGAATCTCAAATACGTATTGCCTTCTGTGCGAGTCCAGAAAAATCCCCCATAAACAAAGTTTCGGCAATCCAAGGACAGAGTTTCCAAGGATGGGCCATGATCGATTCAGGCGCAACCAGCGTATTTATTAACGACAAAATTATTCAAGAATTCAAAATTCAAAAAAAAAAATTGGATCGACCACGCCGTCTCAAGGTTATCGACGGTCGGGAAATTGAATCAGGAAAAGTTGAAGAATATCGTACTATTAAATTAAAAATCTTTGAACACATGGAAGAAGTCGACTGTTTCGTTGTCAATGTGGGGAACCACGACCTAGTATTAGGAATGTCTTGGCTCAAAAAGCATAACCCAAATATTAATTGGGACAAAAAATCCGTCACCTTTTCATCTTCACATTGCGCAGAGAATTGCCTAGAAAAGTCGCCCATTGTACATCACGGCAACCCGAATCTGCAAATCTCCTCCCTATTCACGGCTATGCCACAATATCAAGACTTTGCGCATATTTTTACAGAAGCCAAAACAACACCCTTACCGCCACACCAATCATATGATTGCGAAATTATCCTGAAACCCGATGCGGTCCCTCGTCACGGACCAGTCTATAGCCTAGGCCCGCGGGAAGATAAAGAACTAAAAGAGACCCTGGATCGGTGGTTAGCCGCTGGTCTTATAAGACCATCGAAGTCTCCGATGGCATCACCTATACTATTCGCAAAGAAAAAAGACGGAAGCCTTTGACTTTGCAACGACTACCGCAAGTTGAATGACATGACGGTAAAAAATGTATATCCCATCCCAAAAACGGACGATCTCATTCAACAATTAGGAAAAGCAAAAATATTCACAAAGCTTGACTTAAAATGGGGTTACAACCTAGTACGAATCAAGGAGGGCTGCGAATGGATGACAGCCATCAAAACCAAATACGGACTTTATGAATTCCTAGTTATGCCATTCGGCCTAACTAATGCTCCCGCCACCTTCCAACATCTAATGAACGACATTTTGCGAGAGTATTTGGACGTCTTTGTAGTGGTATATCTGGACGATATCCTCATCTATTCGGAGAACGAAGAGGACCACGAAAACCATGTAAAAATGGTTCTCCAGAAATTACTAGAAAACCAACTTTATTGCAATCTGGCAAAATGCCACTTCCATGTTACTGAAATCGACTATTTGGGGCTTATACTCTCCCCTAAGGGAATATCAGTGGATCCCAAAAAAGTCACCAAGGCGGTGGAATGGAAAACCCCAACGAAAGTAGTACACATCCAGGAATTTGTGGGCTTTTGCAACTTCTATCGCCAATTTATCCCAAATTACTCCGAAAAGGCCCGTGCACTATTTGATCTTACCAAAAAGGGGCAAGAATGGCACTGGACCACAGAGTGCCAAGACGCCTTTGATTTCCTCAAAAAGTCGCTCCAATCTGCACCATTATTAATTATACCCGACATTGCAAAACAATTCTTCCTGGAGACTGATGCCTCAGATTTTGCGACTGGTGCTGTACTTTCACAAATGGGAGACGACAGACGACTACACCCATGCGCATTTTTCTCAAAAGCCATGCTACCGGCTGAGAGAAATTATAACATCTATGATAAAGAACTCCTGGCCATCGTGAAATCCCTGAAAAACTGGCGCCATTTACTAGAAGGCACAGAACTACCAGTCCAAATTCTAACGGACCACAAGAATCTGGAACCATTCAAGGCGTCAAAGGAACTTAGAGGACGCCTAGCACGATGGGCTGGTTTTTTGTCCGAATTTCATTTCAGGCTGGGATGGAGACCAGGGAAGCAAAATGGTCGGGCAGATATTCTATCTAGGAAAGACAAACACCGACCATTAGGGGGGGGTGAGAGCAAGGCTCTGCTCCCTCCAGAACTTTTTATCTCAGCAATAGAAGCAGATTCCGACATCGAAGATCGCATCCGCAAAGCAATTATACTTGATGAACGACTGGAGAAAATTATGAAGAGCCTGGAAGAGAACGAGAAGGTGAAGGACTGGGAATGGAAGGAAGGTCTATTGTACTTCAAAAAGAAAATCTACATTCCAAACAACCTGCAACTCCGGAGAGACATCCTGTCCAGTCGACACGACAACTTAGCAGCAGGCCACCCGGGACAATATAGAACCCTAGAATTAGTCAACAGGAAGTATTACTGGAAAGGACTAAAAAAGTCGGTAAACGCTTATGTCACAAATTGCGAATCGTGTATCCGCAACAAGCATAGCAACCAAGTACCACCGGGACTCCTGAATCCAATTGAATTACCAGAACGACCTTGGGACCACATCCACTATGACCTAATCACAGGCCTTCCAGAGTCGGAGGGGTTTGACGCTATACTCACAGTTGTCGACCGATATTCAAGAATGGTCCACTTTATACCCACTACTTCAGAAGCGACAGCCATAGACGTGGCTAATCTATTCATCACATACGTATGGAAACTCCATGGGTTACCATCCAAAACAGTATCAGATAGAGGTCCTCAATTCAACTCGGCTTTCTTAAAGCAACTATACAAACGTTTAGACGTCAAACTTGCGTTATCAACCGCTTATAGACCCCAGACCGACGGATTGGCTGAACGTTTGAACCAAGTAGTCGAAACTTACCTACGACATTACGTGGCCTATAGGCAGGACGACTGGGTGGGGCTACTCCCCATGGCTGAATTTGCATATAACAATGGCGTTAATTCTTCTACCAACCAAACTCCTTTCTACGCCTGCTACGGTTTCCACCCGAGATTTGCAGTTGGAGACGAATCCCAAAGCTCAGTACCCCACGCAGACGAACGAGCTAACTGGTTGAAGGAACGTACCGAAGAATTACAAGCGTCACTACAATTAGCCAACGAGAAAATTAAACATTACTATGATCTTAGACACCGCGCACCTGAAGAGATCAAAGTCGGAGATAAGGTATGGCTTGACGCTCGCAATATCCGGATCGAACGACCCTCCGCCAAACTATCGGCAAAACGTGTGGGACCATACAAAGTCATTCAAAGAATTGGGTCTCACGCTTACAAGTTGGAATTACCTCACACTCTAAAAATCCACCCAGTCTTCCACATATCCTTGCTATCACTGAAGAAGGACGATCCTTTTGAGCGAGATCCACCCCAACCTGCTGCCGAAGTCACACCTGAGGGAGAGGAAGTCTACGAAGTTGATAAAGTATTGGATTCTAGGAAGTACCGTCGCCAAATACAGTATCTGATTTCATGGAAAGGATATGGACCAGAGTCAAATACTTGGGAACCTATTGAACACTTACAAGATGCTATGGAATTGCTTCATATCTTCCACCGCAAATACCCGAGAGCGCTACGCCATCCGGACGTTTGAGAGGGGGTAGTGTCATGAGCTGACACGTCTCATAGCAATTAATACTATTTTCTGGTATTTCGTTTATTATATTTCTGATATACTCTACGGTCATGTGACTTATGGAACATTCTGGAATCTTTGTCATACGCTGACGCGTCGTGATGTGATATTGATTTGCAAATGACTGTTTGTACACGTAGCCGTGAGGCTGTGTTTCTGCTTGTATATATACAGGGTCAAGTTTGAAGGAGTCTCTCCAAGAACTTGACCTCCTGTCGTCGAGGAATATTAGTTCTGCTTAAACATCTCTTGAGAGCGTGACAGTCGCAACCCTTCGCCACCCCCAAGGGCAAATCACTTCCAAGGTGGCGGCGATGTTCCTCCCAACCATCCCCCACCTCATTACAACTACAACCAACGTCGCCCGCCCCGTCACAACAACGGCAGCGGACTTATGGCGCTTACTCGCACTCTGGCCAACTCAGACGAGCTCCGTGCTCGTGCCGAGAGCGATCGTATACGTGTCGAATTGCTGCGCCTCCAGCAGAGCCATGGAGGGCGCGGCAACCGTGGTGGCCGTCGCGTCAACGGCAACGGGCATCACGCCCCTCCGTTTGACGACGTACCTGTTAGTAAGCGTATACACGCGACATGAGGCGACTATATGCTCACCTATGGCTCGTTTAATTGAAGGACTTTCCACTGGGGCGTCGAGCAAACGTGCCCGATCGCCCAGTGCCTCGTCCGTGGCCAGTACCGTTTCGTCCCGAGCCGATGAACCACCAGCCAGGGAGACCAGTCCTGAACGCGGTTGATCAGCAAAACGAAGCCGCGCACATGGCGAGGATGCGAGCCAACCTGAACGAGGAGCTCATGGTCGCGTTCGAGACAGCGATCGGCGAGATGAACGGCCTTCGAACACGCATCGAGACCACGAACGGACGGTTCGAGCAGGCGGTAACGAACCTCGTCGCGACGATGGCTCGTCCGGTCATCGCGAGCACCGCTCCGATCACTCAAAACGCAACCGAGAGAGCGGTACCGGAATCGGTTCCGGAGGCACCAACGCCGAGCGCCGCGAGCACCGTGTCGAGCCTAGAGGACGAGTCGATTCGGGGACCGAGCGCGGAGACTCTACTCGAGTTGATCCAGGACCTGCTACATCGCTCGGAAGCCGAGGGACCGGTTCCGGAGTCGATGGGACCGTCGATCAACCTTCGTTTCAGGGAGCTAACGGAGCTACTCAGCTTCTATCGGGGATTCATAGCGGATTGCCTCAGCAACCCCAGGCCCCAATTGCTCATCATCCCGGGACCCAAGGGCCGAGCGCCGACCATGGCGTACGACGCGCTGAGGGAGTTGGAAACTCTCTCGGCATTAGTCAACCGAATGCCGCCGGAGTTGCGTTTGGCAGCTCCCCATTCAACTTCCAGTTCCAAGGCCTCGACCTCGGCGGCCCAACCCCACCGTACGGCGACGTCGAAGTGTCCGACCATGGCGGGTTCGATCTCCAGCAAGCGATCAACGCTACGCCGGGTATCCAGCCTGAGCAGCCAGCTAGCGGAGAAGGTCAGTCAGGTACTTACATCGTCCCTGGCGCGCAAGGACAAGGGCAAGGAGCGTGAAGAGTAAGGGATAGGGGTTTAGGTGGCGCGTAGTCCACCTGGAGGGCGAGTGTAACGGGCGGCTATTGGTAATGTACAGTTCCTTCTCTTACCTTATAGCCGTACCGCATGGACGAAGGAATATCGTATAGCTTACACTTGTTTGTACGCCTGGGTCCTTTTATAAGGCCCGGCTTCTCTCCTGTACCCCCGGTTCTCTTACGACTGCGAATATAGTTTGTTACGGATTGTTCTATCGTCGCGACGACCCCGTCGTCGCCTGAGCTATCTACATACGACTTCGCATTGAGGACCTTACAGCATCGTTCTCCGAAATCGAGTCTGGCGTAACCGCTAATTACTTCTTATCACAGACTATAAATGTCTCATCTGATCGGCAGACATCGTGTGAATCAATCTTTATGGGGCCCAGAAATCGATCCTTACTCGTTTGCGTTTGACCCCCGTCCACCGAATATATCCGAGCCAGATCCCAACACTCACCAATATCAAACATATAATGTCGTTCCCATGAGGGACCTCATGTGTCACTTGATAGTTGGTACGTTGGTAAAAGAACGATCTCGCACAATTATTCGATTCGACGACTTGGCATCCAATTGCGGGAAATACGCTTCTGCATTGGGCGTACCAGTTGAAGTGAGTCGATTAAAAGCTCGAGTTGGTTGCTCGATTGGTATCTGTACACTCTGACCCGTGCTTTGATTAGGATGTTCGGATTACTCAGATCTACTACGGCTTTGTGTCCGTTCGTCACCTAGTCCATAATGTTTGCGTCAGTATCCTAAAAGAATCAGGCACACCTGACGCAGTTAGAAGACACGTCGACCTAGGAGAAACTTGGAATGAGATGTCAAACAGAGTTGCTCGTGCGGCTCTGGACGAGACAAACAGCGCACGGAAAGATGCGGAAACGTGGAGCAGGCTTTCCTCGATTTTCCCAGGGCGAAGGTTTACGACTAACCGCACCAATGGAGCCACCTGCGCAGCAATACTTGCCCAGTTTCTGTGGCTTGACCGGGGCTCTATACTTACGCTCTACATGCGCGGCCTTCTTCCTGGATGCCCTTTGCTTTTGCTTGCCTCGTTAGAATTGTTGCTGGCAGTGCGTAATTCCAAGACGTAAGCCGTGTCCTACACAAATTCTGATCAGATACCAATCTAACTACTTCCACCTGTAACTAGTCTGATCAATAGCTTGCTGCAGCTACTAGATCTCAGCTGTCGTTTATATCTAGTGTCTTCTTCAGAAGAGCGAGAGATTCTACAATACATCTGTGTCATGGCTACTAAGAATGAAGCTATCTGGGATGATGATGTTAGTCGTTTCTCTAGTGCAGAAGACAGCCGGACGCTACATCGCGCATACTCTAGCTTGGCTGTATCCTGGCGGCAGGACACAGATTTTACCAAGGCCTTATCCGTTGAATTCATATATCAAATCACAGCTTCCGTGCAGAATACTACAAGCCCTAACCCTTCCATGACCGACACCGAACGAATCGATATCCTTCGTTTGTCTATTGAAACGCTCTGGATAATCCTTGAGCAGCGAAGACAGGTGTCTGTAGAAGAGCATGGGATGATCCGTATGTATATGGCTTCGAGGATATGCATGTTCCTTAGGTGGCACTTTTCATTGTTGTGGACAGTACGACGACACTAAAGCTCATGAATAGTGGCTCTGCTCGTCGTTGCATCAAGTCAAAGAGTGCACAACTAGAGCTTGCGCAAATGCTTGTGGAAGAGGATTTCGTTGCGCTTTTAGGAAAAGTGTTTCTACTCATCACGGAGGAAGGTAAGAAAGAGTTCGTAGATGTGATTCAAACGCTCTAAAATCCCACAAAGACCCAGGTGATAACTCTGAAAATCGCCAGTTGGAGGGTTTGTTTTCCCTGATTGAAGGAATGAAATTATTTCAGCATTTACTGGTTGAACCAACATTTCCACTAGGAGTAGGATCTTACGATTCAGGAATCGGATGGGCGAAGGTTTTTGACCGCCTAGTCGCATGGGAGGATCGGAAGTCAGAAAGAGAAGGGCTTAGCGTGCAGTTAGCTCAACCGGTTGCGGAGTTGGTCAATGTCTGGGTCTACATCAGGAGCGCCGCAAATCATAGATATGAAGCAAGGAAATGTATGTATCCTCGATGCTGCGGAAAATCTGCTCACGAGGAGACCTTGGGAGTGTGGTATACATGCGGGAGGTGTAACGTAGCCGTATACTGTGATGAGGTCTGTCAACGCGCGTAAGTCTTACATTTTATTGTTCTGGCTCCGATTCAAAAGTCAAGACTCACGTACTTGTAATAGACATTGGGGACTATCGACCATTGACTCGCACCAGTCACAGTGCAGCCCAAAAGATTCTACTATCTAGAAGTCACAATGTCTGCGTCTAATATAGTGGGATTTAGTTCTCCACATTTTGTACTTATGTTGCATAGGTGCTGTGTATATGCGTGTTAGTTGCGGATCTCATTCTAAGTGGTGAAGATCATATGAATTTATCATATTATTACTTTTTATCCATATAAACTTACAAACCATCTTGCTCATGCTACACCAATCCTTGCGCTATTCTAGAAATCACAAGGGTGTGGTTACATGACGCCAAAGTCGAATTGGCAAATAGCCGCCTTTTCTGACTCATCAATTGCGCCTCAGTTAAATAAGCTTCGTCTGAGTCCTGGCGGCATTCTTCTCGAAGCCCACACCTCAGAATCTCGAACGCTCAACGGTTGCCAACTAGGGAGTACGGACGGTGTCATGTCTTACCCAGCCGCTAGACGTCGCGTAAATGAATCCCTATGGGGCCAAGAAATTGATCCCTCTTCGTTTACATTCGACCCCAGTCCACCAAACATGTCCGAACCAGACCCCGATACTCACCGCTATCAAACCTGTGATGTCCTTCCGATGAGAGAACTCATGTGCCACTTGATAATCGGCGGCTTAGGGAGAGATCGCTCCCGTAAAACCATTCGGTTCGATGACTTGGCATCGAACTGTGGAAAGTACACTACCGCGTTGGGTGTGCCGGTTCAGGTTAGTCTATCACATGGTTTTTTGATCCTCGAGGCTGTATTGCCCTCTCTATGCTCTGACCTATTTTCGCGTCAGGATGTTCGGGTTACTCGGGTCTATTATGGCTTTGTATCCATTCGCCACCTGGTTCATATTGTTTGCGTCAGCATTTTGAAGGAAACAGGTGCGCCAGATGCCGTTAGAAGACAGGTTGACCTGGGAGAAACTTGGACTAGAATGTCAAACAAGATAGCTCGTGCAGCTCTGGACGAGGCAAACAAGGCATGGAAAAACAACGAAATCTGGGATAGGTTTTGCGCGATCTTCCCTGGTCCAAGGTTTACTGCAAGCCGCAAAGATGGCGCTGCTTGCGCAACAGTACTTACCCAGCCTCTGTGGCTTGACCGGGGCTCCATACTTACGCTCTACATGCGCGGTCTTCTTCCTGGATGCCCTTTGCTCTTGCTTGCCTTGTTGAAACTACTGCTTGCACAACCTAATTCTGACACGTGAGTTAGCTCCTACACGTCTGCTTGTAAGACAGCAGCCCGACTGATTCTGTCTGCGATTAGACTAAATATTAGCCTGTTGCAACTACAAGATCTTAGCTGTCGATTATACATAGTAGCGCCTTCGGAAGAGCGAAAAATCCTTCAACACGTCTGCGTAGTCACTGCCGACAACGGAGCTGTCTGGGACGTGGGCGTCACCCGCTTTTTTAATGTAGAAGACAGCCGGACGGTACATCGAGCGTACTCTGACTTAGTCACCTTGCTCGTCAAGGTCACTTCCCCCCCCCCCAATATTCAGGGTCTCCTCAGGGAAACGTGCAGGGCACTTTGTATTGATTGAACCCTGTGATTAGTCAGCCATGTCCGAATGCCTGTTTCGCCTCGTATCTAACGTCCATCCCCTGCCACATCGCCATTGCCAGCGCACGAGCTGCAAAGCCATGATAAGCCAAGTTCTACTATCTCATCTAATTGGATCTATCACTAGAAATCATCCGCAGTAACTTAATTGGTTTGACTAGCCGCTTACCATCAGCCTCCAGTACCCAGGTGTCGAAATGTTCACACTTTAGGGATTTAAGTCAAACTTCCCAAGGGGGCGAACCGTATCTCGGCCGTGGCTGCGTGGAGGATCGAAAATGACACGCTCTCGGGTCTGGCTCTGGGATTTGTGAATGGTAGAACCTTAGGCTGAGGAAATGGGAATATATTGATGAGACCCGCCGCTCTCCCTTTTAGGTAAGTCATATTTCTATCCCATTGATATTATGGGTATGATAAACTTTGCTAATATTGAGAGCTGTTCAGACTTCTTGCAAGAGAACATTACGGCAAAATGGTAGGTACTTGAAACCAACCTGCCTTAATAACTTGCCTGACTCTTCTTTAAGATCGAATATGATGTCTTTTCTAGTACCCCTCCAACCGCTGCCCGAATCGATTATGGTTCTCTGTGTGTTTTCATGCACTCTAACTTCACGACTAATCGTGGGTTTAACTCTACCTGGCAGCCGTCTCTTCTCCGACACATTATCTTGCCCCCCAGAACTATTAAATCGCTTGTATAAGGTAAGATTGCATCTTTTTAATACCATATACAAAGGACTGATGGTTTTGCGCCGCAGTTTCAACAGCTTGCTCATCCATTCGACTGGAGGTAAACCCCATCTGGAGGCGTAAAGAGAATGTCTCTCTACCACGGCTTGCTTCTATTGGTTGACTGGCCTGTGTTATTTAGGAATACTTCAAGGTGCTTTCTTTTCTGTTCGTTACCAGTGGTGTTGGTAAACTCGATTTTAGCGGAACCGCTTGGTATCGAATTCGTACTCTCGAGGCTGGAACAAATCACCGAGAAGTGGCTCATTGATAGGATTCTTATTCTTCATCTGAGCAGCGACGCCCAGCTTGGGCACCTTGCTAGTGGCAGTACGATCTACATTTGGCCAGCGCCAATCGTCTAGAATGCCCATAGATCTATAGGCGACAGATTTGGCTCGAACGGCTCTGGTGCTGCGCAGAGTAGGCTTAGTGCCGAGTAATTATGGTCAAAGCGTGGTCATAAGTACCAATAAGCTGTAAGCCTCTATGCTTGTTTTATCAGAAGCAATCCTAATCTCAACAAGACCGTTGAGCGATTCTGATATCTGTAGGTCGCACCTCAGATAGCATTGCGCAGGTGAAATTTTGGATTTTGTTGAGTAGTATAATGTTGTATATATACCAAACGCACGGAAATATATACACTTTAAGCAAAACTCCTTGCCTTGCTGGACGGATTTGAGTTACATTTAAGCCACATTCGCATGACCAAGCTGATGCGAGCAAGGTGCTTTGCCCAACGCGGTCCTCCGCGTGGGCGCTTCCCTATCATTAAGTACTGGGAGCAAAATAAGGGCTCCACCAAAAACTTGCCGGTGGAGTTTATCTACTATCTAACTGCATTGGTGGAAAATGCTACGGTTTTCAACCCTTTGGTAACCGACAAAGAACGCATAGATGTTCTCCGCATATCTATTCGAGTCCTGTGGTTGTTCTTTGACCATAGAGGTCAAATACCTGCGGATGATCACGGGATAGTTCGTGCGTATACGGCCTCGATAGTTTTTGTGTTTCTTGGGTATGGGTTTCTATCCAGCCATGGGCTGGTGACTGATGCACTATTGTAGCGATGCAGTTCAGCTCCCCATCATATCGTACGAATCGAAGTTGTTACTTGCTCAGATGTTGGCAGAAGCGGAGATTGTTGGAGTTATAGGTAGAGTTGTTCTACTTCTCACAGAGGAACGTGAGTAAGATCTTATGTATGGAGTGAGATGACCGAGAATTCAGTGGGAGAGTTCCTAGAGAACAACTCCGAGCAGTATCAGCTTGTGGGTTTATCCCTCCTCATCGAGGGAATGAAGAAGCTTCAAAAAGCACTTGAGGAGTCGGTGTCGTTCGTTGGGGAGGGGTTTCGCGACTCTGGAGTAGAATGGGCGAAGGTTTTCGATCGCCTTGCCGCGTGGGAAGCCCGGGAATACGCAAGAGGGGGTTTTAGTGCGCAGCTGGCTCAAGAAGTCTTGAAGCTGGTCAACCTCTGGGTCAAGATTGGGGGTGCCGTAAACTTTGGAGAGAATGCACGGAAATGCGTATATCCCCGATGCTGCGGAAAATCCACTTATGAGGAGACGTTGGGAGTGCGGTATACGTGCGGAAAATGCGATGGAGCTGTATACTGCGATCAGGTCTGTCAGCGCGCGTGAGTCTTATTCTTTGGTATTCAAGCACCTTTCTAAATCTCTGACGTGCATACATCCCGGAAAGACATTGGGCATTGTCAACCGCCGATTCGCACCATTCACTGTGCAATCCTCATGAGATAACATGATTCATGCCACACTTGATAACATCTATCCGTTCGCGGTCTCGCCATTCTGCTACATACGTATCAGCTAGATCTGTATAATATTCAGTGTTAAGACATATACATAGAAATATGAAACCAATTTTGACAATTTTTGATTTTGATGGGTGGCCAGCAACCGCCACCTACGACCACTACGTGTACGTCGCCGATCGATGACTAATACTGGAGACGCGCGATCTGATTTCGTTCCTCCTCCGGACGTCTCCAGCAACCACACTCAACATTGAGCTGGA
Source organism: Ceratobasidium papillatum (assembly GCA_037042815.1). Classification (NCBI taxonomy): domain Eukaryota; kingdom Fungi; phylum Basidiomycota; class Agaricomycetes; order Cantharellales; family Ceratobasidiaceae; genus Ceratobasidium; species Ceratobasidium papillatum. Next base: position 36,420 of record JAYRCO010000099.1, on the reverse strand, counting down.
TCCCTGCGGACCCACTCCAAAATATCCCGGTGTCTAATCAAGTCAGCAGACGTCCTATTGCTGATCCTATGTGGGGGCCGGAAATCGACCCTTCCACTTTGGCGTTTGACCCTGATGTCTCTCAAGTTTTAAAATCCGCTGGGAACGAAGATACCTACGCACAGCATGAGCTGATTCCCCCCAATGCGCTAATAGTAGATATGCTATTCGGTCGATTAAAGAATGATACTTTTGACGAAAGTCTTAGCTTGCAGTGGTGTTGAACCTTGAAAGGCACGTGGCAATGTTGGGGATGCCAGTTCAAGTGAGTTTCGAGTAGCTCCATGAATTAACACACTATAACTGCTCTCGCCTTGGCCAGCATATCCGTGTTACCACTAGTTACTATGGGTTCCTGTGTATTCGGCATTTGGCCCATTGCATTTGCCTTATAATTCTCAGAGAATGCGAACTGCTAGATGACATGTCGGGATATTCAGATTCCGGAATAAGATGGACCGATATGTCAAATATGCTGGCCAACCTAGCTCTAGAGGAGGCAAGTAGGGCGGGAACTAGTGCCACATACTGGAGTAAATTTTGTGCGATTTTCTCTCGCCAAAGTTTTGCATCACACAGCGAAGAAGGAGCTCTTGCTGCTGCGTTGGCGACTCAAACTTTATGGCATGATCGGGCGTCATTCCTCACACTCTATAAACGTGGTCTTCTTCCTGGAGCAACTTTACTTTTGCTATCAATCCTAAAGCTTCTACAAGCTGAACAGTCTCCTGACTCGTGAGTGGATCTCTCACTTTACATCAAGTACTGATAAGAATCTAACAACCTCCTGCTTGTAATAGGAGCTTATATGGTACACTCTGCCAGGTACAGGATCTTGGTTACAGACTATACCTTCTAGCATCGCCCAAAGAGCGAGAAATTCTTGTACACGTGTGCATGGGCGCCATCGATGGCGGTGGTTTCTGGGATGTGGACTTCCATCGCTTTTCTAGTTTAGACGACAGTCGTACACTATGTCGGGCATACTCGGATACACTTGATACCTGGACGCAAGAGGAAAGCAGTACCTGTACCCTACCACTTGGTTTCATGCACGCTATGGCTGCGTTTATGCTGAGTACTGCGGCGACAAATCTATCCGGAACTATTCAAGATAAGACAGAAGTTTTCTATTCTTCGTTTCGACTTCTGTGGTTGATTATAGCGCACAGACGCCGAATACCAGAAACCGATCATCCTAGGATCAGAGCCTTCTGTAACACATTGTTCATGTCTCTAAGGTAAGGGACCATTCAGACACTCCACGATTAGTCTGACAATTTTGCATAGAGTCGTCGAAAACGACATAATTGACCTATCTCGATTTGAATTCGCTCAAATGCTCGCAAGCGTCGAAGCCATTGCCCTAGTAGGACGGGTTGTGCTGCTGCTGGTGCACGAAGGTCAGAGTCTACATATGTGATGTGCAGTTCTATTCATGACAGAGAGCATAGAAAATGTGTTTCCTGGCATCGAACCGACTTTAGCTCTCCTAGTGAAAGAGATGGACCATTTTAGGAAAGTGATACATGCAGCAATTTCCATCGCCCCCAATCTTTTTCAAGAGTCCGAAATACAATGGTCGAAAGTAAATGGCCGTTTGAATATCTGGATGGAGCTTAAAGATACTCGGAAGATCCGTATCTACGAAGAATTTGCTAGGGAGATTCTGAGAATGGTCCTCGTCTGGGCTCGATACGAGGTCATCTTCGTACCCAAAAAATACACTCAGATCTGTGCGTATCCTCGATGCAGTCTTGTTTATGCGCCCGACCCGACACTCGGGATACGCTATCTGTGTGGTGAATGCGATACTGCCGTATACTGCAGCTCGTATTGTCAACGCGCGTGAGTGCAATTTCAGACATGTTTTTCAGCCTTGTATCTAACCGATGCTTGGTCATTAGTCTACTATATATCATCAAACAGCCACTGGGAATTACTTACGGCAGAGTCTCACCGGGTTCAGTGCAGCTATACGAAAGACCGGAGACTCATCAGAAATTAAAGTACCGGACACAACATATGTTGATGTAATTTGCGCGTCTGTTTGAGTAACATGTACTAGTAGTGACGAAAAATGTGAGAACGATACACGTGACCCACCCGTGTTTCACCCGCCAATCTGGCCCGTGCCCACCAAGTAACCCAAAGACCCAGTACCTTCTGCATGGGTTTAAGTCTTTTACATACTCTCTATATGTATGGTAAGTCTGAGAGGGCCAGCGCTTTTTTCTGTGGATTTATAAGACATCGATTCTACCACCTGTCCGATGCACTCTTTTGAGTATGTCTCAGTGCCCAGTAATTCAATCCAATTTTTCTCAATGCGTAGTTACTCCTTGAGCTCTTACCAAGATCTGTGCTCAAAAAAATCTACACAAAGAGGCTAAGATCATTAGTTGGAAGCGCATACACTAACCTGAAAATAAGTCTGAACTGAATGATCCAGTGAAATGCAGTTGTATCAGCATCCTGGCAGGCAAAAGAGAGTGTAGACTCAAAATACATAACCTCTTCTGTTATCTAGTTCCATTCAATCCTTTTGAATATATCTTACGCTATCATTACGATAGCTTTTTGAAAGCTAGGTGGAATGCTCACTTCTGATTCAGCTAGGATATCTATCTGTAGAAAGGTTGACTGCACGTGATTGTGTTTGACGTCTTGGGTGGAGCTGAGGAGCAGCTGCGCATTGAGAAAAATTGGATTGAATTACTGGGCACTGAGACATACTCAAAAGAGTGCATCGGACAGGTGGTAGAATCGATGTCTTATAAATCCACAGAAAAAAGCGCTGGCCCTCTCAGACTTACCATACATATAGAGAGTATGTAAAAGACTCAAACCCATGCAGAAGGTACTGGGTCTTTGGGTTACTTGGTGGGCACGGGCCAGATTGGCGGGTGAAACACGGGTGGGTCACGTGTATCGTTCTCACATTTTTTGTCACTACTAGTACCCCATGATATGTAATGTGCCTGGTGCGCCGATGACTCAAAGCAGTTTATTACCTTGGGTCATCCCTCTGAGCAAATAATGAGAACTGACGCTATAGCACCTTTGAACTCCAGCGATCGGAAGTGACGGCGCTCTGCTATATTATGTTGAATAGAGGCATCAAGAACACCATTCACAGCATTGGCCAACACAGAATAGTGAAACCGATACGAGACTTCATATACAAAGCATCGACCACCCGATAGTAACAGCTGTTTGACATGAAATCGCGCTGTTAACTGATTAGACAAAAGGCTGTTTCTTCAGTCTACACCTGCACACACAGACTATGCTACTCAATAGCGCTTATACATTTCGGCAACTATATAGCACCATTGCTGACGAATCATATGAATCTGAATCGTGCATCCGACCATCACCGCATTCTCTCCAGGGTACTCTGAGCAGTCAAATCCTGGCGTAAAATCAGTTGCCAGGTTTGCGTCTGTACTTGTCATCAATAAGATTCTGTATATTCTCCTATGACTGGCTCGGCTAGCTTACGCCAAGTCAATGCCGTGTGGGGTCCAGAGGTCAACCCTAGCACCATTAGGTTTGAGCCCAGTTTCTCCGATATCCCAGCGGAGGATGACACACATATCTACTCACCCCATGGTGTTATACCTCGCAGTACCATCATGGAGCACCTGCTTGTTGGTGGCACTAGGGTCAAACGGCTCGACCAAGATCTCAAATTTGATAATATGGCTGCCAATCTACATAAATATGCTAGGTCCTTTGGATTGGAGGATGAGGTGAGATTATTCGAGGTCATTTCTTGAGGCCTTACGCCTTGATAGTTCTGACACAAGTTATGGACTAGGATATTTGGATTACTAAAACGTACTACGGCTTATTGTGCCTTCGCCATCTTGTTCACTTAGCTTGTATCTTCGTCTTGAAAGAGAGGGAGTTGTTCGGTAACCTGGACCGATACTGGAAGCCAGGAATGAAGTGGAAAGACATGTCGAATCGGATAGCCGCCGCAGCTGTCAACGAGGCAACGAAAGCGGCATCGGTTGCTGATCTATGGGAGGAGTTTTGCGCTGTATTCATACGCCCAAGACCTTCCAATGACCCTATAGTCGGTGTTCACCTTGTTCGTCGAGCAGCGAAGCTGCTTTGGCTCGATCGAGCATCTATCCTTATACTCTACACACGCGGCCTTCTCCCAGGATGCCCTGTAATCTTTGTTGCCATGTTAAGCATGATGCTGACACACGAAACAGCCAATAACGTGTGAGTTGCTATAGAGAATATTATTTACGCATATGTCGTGTCATTTTCTAATATCCTATGGTTTTACACAGGAGCGATCGGCTGGAGCTCGCGTGGCTACAAGACCTTTGCTACAGACTCTATTTATTCGCCCCTCATAGAGAGCGAAGAATTCTTCAAAAAGTGATTATAGCCTCGCTCGAAAAGGATGCATGCTGGAATATCAATGCCGATCGTTTTGTCAGCGCAGAAGATAGTTGCGCCGTTTGCCAGGCATACATAGACCTGTCTATGGTTTGGGCAAACGATAGCCGGAACATCAGCACCATCCCACTCGATTTCCTGAGTAATCAAACTGTACTAGCGCACAGTCTTATAATACTCAGCCGTTTGGCCACGGTACGATGAAAGATGGAGGTTCAACGTGCGATTGCTCGGATTCTGTGGTCAGCTTTAGAGCATGGGCAAGAGATTCTTTCAGTTGACTATCATGAATTTTATAACTATGCCCTGGCGATATTTTCATTTTTCGGGTGAGTTGGTTCGATTGAACAGAAAGATGGCTTACCGATGCGACTATCTTAGATCTACGGGTCTTTGGTCTATACCGACTGAGTCATGGTTGGAAATATCTCGTTTTCTCGCGGAACAGGACGTTATTAGTCTTGCAGGACGAGTGGTACTGTTGATGATGAGTGAACGTGAGTCCCTTGCCGATTCATGTAGAATCTCTTAATGATTTCAAGACCTGCGTTAGATCAAGCCGATAGTCCTAGAGGGGACAACGACATCCGGTCTGATATAACAGAGGAGTTGTTAGCATTCGAGCGAGTTCTTGGACCATCTGTGTCAAAATTTCCTGATCTTTTTCAAGAATCGAGGATCGAATGGGCCCAAGTCAACGATCAGCTTCATATATGGTCAAACTAAAACAGCGGACCATATCATATACTGGCTTTGATAGCTATCTTATCCATTGTGTATCCAGGGGTACAGCCCCCCTGACTTAGTGCATGGTCAAAGATAACACTATCAAATACATATGTATATAGAAATGTTCGCTCAAACGAGGCAAATTCAGAGGTTTATTTACATCTTTGATGGCTTCACTTGCTCTGGAGTACCTACCGGAATACCGTTCTACACACCTCGGCGTTTATCTTTTGATCGGCTCCGACTTATGAAAACCGCAATAATTACGCGCGGGACGATATATATAATTCAACCAATGCTCGCCGAACTAAAGGGCCAAACTCTCTCTCGAGCACTGTCAGTACTTCTATAAAGACTCTGACGGATCTAGGCTCGCGTCGACTGAAATTTGAAATGGTACTTTATTGTAAATTTGAGCGACAATGATTGCTCACACTTTGTGACAGCCGGCTCAAGAAATGAATCGGATATATTAAATCTAGAATACTTAGCCTGATGGAGACAAACACTGATATAACAAGAATAGTATCATTGGAGCCTGTTTTAGCGTAATCCATCGTGCTTGAGTCAACCTGTCTGGCCTGGACATAAGGGGGATACCCATAGAAATTGCCTTTGACCCACCATAAACCGTGGGTTGAACACAGTCACTGATACTAAGGCCACCCAATAGATTGCCGTCGCAAGCTCTCACGGGCACGCGAGGCCATCAGTACATGTGCATACATAAAGTTACAAGTGCTCACGGGAGCTCGTAAGTGCTTGGGGAGCACCTAAAACAGGCTAACAAATATGCCTCGCACCTATGAGCCAATCGTAACTCGTGTGGGCGGACACAATTTTCTAACGTACACGTGCGCCACGCGCAAACGGCGCGGTCTGTGGCGCGTATCTAAACGGGCACGTCCTTCGTTAACTATCTCACTCAGCACTTACGCCCCTGCCTACTTTATCTAAGCTGCTTGTATGTACACAATCTAGTAGTAGCTCCCTGCCGTACTCCCAAATCCGAGGAGGTCAATCATCCAGCCATCAGCTCCGACGTGGTCGAGGCACTCTCCCTTGAAAGTTAGGTTCCCGGGACCCACGTTTTTAACATGCATAATAGACGCTAGGCGCCGATGAAATTTACTGGATCAGAACACCCTCGACTTTGCTCATAACTCAATAAGTGTCCTATAGACCTGAGCAGAAATCTTGAAGTCACATTTTTAAGCCTCCTCAAATCACTCAGAAAATTCTGGCTGGGTTAGTTGAAAAATAGGTTCTGTAACTTGAGTTTGACTGGACGCAGTGTCCGGTGAAATTCACTAGCGCTGACGTCTCTAATTGCGGAAGAAGGTACACGTGCATGTGGTTCGTAGAGAACGTGTTTATACACGTGTGAGACGCCACAGTCCAATCCACCGAAAACGCGACGGCTCTTCTCGATGTAATGAGAGATGAGCATATCACGAGCGCATTGTTCAGTATACCCTAATACCAGGCGACACGAGGGAGAGTTACATCTGTCAGTTGGTATACCATGTCCATGAGCCATATATACTCCAGTGGCCGCATATTTTCAGACGTATTTAAGATTCTACACAAACTAAAACAATATAAGATCCATATAGAGCTATAAGCTTTACAGTTCTTACGAATATAAATTCAGTTCGTGGGCCAAATACGACGAGACTCACAACTAGCTAGAAGTAGCACAGTATCTGTGATGCTTGAAATTTTAGCCCGCACGAGGGAGGTGATGGCTCGTTTGGAGCCAATAGACGCTTTGTGGAGACCTCTAACTCAGATGTACAGCTAAGGGAATACTCGGAATTATACCAACACACAACGTTAGTCCATAGTTTATTGTGAGTACAAGTCAACGCAAGGTACAGAACGTTTTTTCAAGCAGAATGCCGCCAATTTATTTATCCCAATGACTGAGAAAATAAATTCACGAGTCCGGGTGCGGATTGAACACTACAAAATTGACACTTTGAAGAGCCGACGGACTTCATGCGATAGAGTTTGCTCTTGCTGTGTTGTTTTCAACTCAGAAGTATTGCTTCTCTATCAGTCTGAAAGTGATGGTTCTACGGAACTTGAAGGAAACTCCTGCCAGGAGGTGCGTGTTAGCATCGTTTCGGCTTTGCCGTACCGTCGTATCGGATTAGGGGCTCAACTTTGCTAGTTCCTCATGCCCAAACCCCATGACTCCCGAGCTATAAGACTGGCCGTGGGCATGTTATGGAAGAGAACCAGCAGTCTACCCTCTCACATTGCGAACAATATCACTTAACTTGATAGATGTCTTCACACGCAACACCCCCTTCTGCTCCACAGAGTACTGACTTCATCAACTATCCAAATCTTGGCGATCGACCTGTCATCCCCGCAAATGACACAAGTGCTCATTCAATGGAGCCAATTTCCAACCACAAGTAAGCTTACGTTCGATATTGATCGATATACTCTCTTATAACCTTGGTGAAGGAGTGTTCTCAAACCTATTCAGAAGACTGCGCTCACGGTTCTGCTGATCGGAGAAACTGGCTGCGGCAAAACAGCTTTCCTGTCTCTACTAGCCAATTTGTTCAAAAACATAGGGCACATGGATCTAAAGGACCAAAACGATTCATCTATTGAGTCTGGGCTTTCTAAAACTGAAAGTCAGACCACCAAGGCAAAACTATATACTTTAACGACTGCCCATGGCGCAACGCTCAATATTCTAGATACTCCAGGGCTGGCGGATACTCGTGGCATTGAGCAAGATAACGAGCATAAAGCTGAAATCCACAGGGCTATTCAAGAATCGGTCATCGCGATTGACGCTGTCATGATTCTAGCCAATGGCACCACAGAACGATTGAATGTCACGACTCATTATGTGCTCACTGTGCTGTCTGGCATGTTTCCTCGGTCAATCGTCGAAAATATTGGCCTCATGTTCACAAACTGTGACCCTCTGACTTGGAACTTTAGACTCGAGAGCCTTCATCCTGCACTCCAAAAATCAAAGCACTGGATGATTCAAAATCCACTTGCAATGCGCAAGAACTGGGAAAAAGCGGATGTTGAGCCCGCGCAAAAGGAGCGGATGGCGTGCCAATTGAAGTACTGTTACGATGATACGGTATCTATGCTTGACCGATGGTTCAAGTGGCTAGACGAGCGTAGAGTACAACCAACGGCTGAGATCTGCCGCCTGTTCCGCCTTTCTTCCGAGATCGAGTCTCGTTTGGAGGCGGCTGTTTTCACGATTACCCAACTAGCCAGTCAACAAGCTGCGTATCTTGAGATTACTAAGAACCTTCAAAACAGCGAGAGTGAGCACTCTCGGACTTGATGAAATTGAAGCGTCACTGACGTTACAGGAATAGGCCAAAAACACGCATTTGAGATGCTGGTTGAGAAAAAGAGCGAGCGGGTTTGGCGTCGAGAACCCACGGAAGAAGCAAATACAATCTGTCTCTTTCCAAATTGCTATCGCAACTGTCATGCTCCCTGCATAACACATATCACGGGTGAGCCGAAGAGTTTGGGACGATGGTGCAAAGCATTCAAGCACTTCCGATACATACCATCTATTGTGAGGAGTGCATCGGCAAAATGCAACGAATGCAAACATGAGGCAAAACATCATGGCCATTACTTCAGCAAGCATGTCCAGAGTTACCAAATGAAAGACGAAGAACTTCAGGGATTGAAGGACGCGATAGACAAGCGGCAAGGCCTCGAAACCGCCCAAAAGGTAGCACAGGAAACACTCGATCGAATTGACATCGAAAAGCGCGATGCGGAAGAGGCTATCCATAATTTAATCAACGAGTTCAACGATTTGGCTCTTTGCAGGAGTTTTGCCGGATTAATCGAGTCAGCCATTGAGGTCATGGAGCTACGAATGGAGGAGCTGAAAGCAGACCCATTTAAAGCAAGAGAAGTACGCTTCGTCAATCAATATATCGATAGACTGCGAGATATGTTGAGCATACTAATTGGCACGGACGGCGCAATCTGGGATAGGACCAAGTCTGCAGCCCGGACTGCGACAAAGTTCATATTGAATAGCCCAAAGAATATGCCAACAAAACAACTACCCCCAATTGCCTAATATCCTGACACTGATTTAACGTAGAGGTTCGTCGCTGGAAGACAACCTTAAGCAATACTATTTGACAATGGCCTAGGATGTTTCATGCTCTCCTTTCATCATGTGCCATGCAAGTTTCATGTGTCTTCCCTCATGTACGCATATGTACACGTTAACTCTCGCTGCGGTTATTCTTGCCAAAAGTTAGATAGTAAACCAGTTTGAGAACTTAATTTTAGGTATTGGCGGCCGTGGCAAGTGATGGTTCCATGGCGTGTAGGTTATCAAAAGATACGAGAGAACAGTGAGATACAAGCTTGCTAGCTGCTTACTCGTTAGCACTATCATTACTGCCGAAAACTAAGTACACGCGAATGCTTCCGCAACAATGTTGTATCTTATCAGTTGAATCAATAACGAATGGATGCGCAAGGAGCTTCTTCGATACCAGCATATAACCTGGCCTCAAGTCCCATTGGTTGATTTTAACTCGAATCTTGTGATCCATAACCCCTTGGAGTAGTGTGTAGATGGTATCGAGCTATTTGGAAAATCTAACCTTGTGAAGTACCTGGCTGAGCCTGGCCGCGGCCGTTAGTGGCGCAACAAGGATAAACCAAACTGTGATTACGGTTGTTTGCATCAATCGGATTTGTCATCCGATTACGCTGTCATTTTCCTGCTGATACCAACCACATCCATCCCGCGTCCTCTTCGTTTCCCAATGCAACCCCAGCACTAGACTTCTGCCATACGATCAAAGTCAAACTTAATTCTCATTCTAATCGAGGTGAGCCACAACCGCAACCTCACAGTCCATATCGTACAAAAAGCTTACACGCGCGTCAGACAAAAAAAAACGATGAACAAACGACCGAACCCATTCATGCCAAACCCGTATCCCCAACCCCCTTTACCAGCCGGTCCACCCCCTCCAGGCCCTCAACAGCCAACTCAACAATACGACTATTCTGCATACTGGGCAGCCGCCGCCGCAGCGCAACAAGCCCAAGCCCAAGCCCAAGGCGCGTCGCAATGGGCTCCTCCGACAGTGGGAGCTCAACCTCAACAACCCCAACCGCGAACGAGTGAACAAAATGCGTTGTACGCGAACTATGGATATGGAGGCGCAGCGGGTCAACAGCAGGCTATGATGCATGCTGCTCAACAACAACAGCAACAACGGCCGCCGTATTGGACGCCACCTGCTGGGTATCCGCCAGCGGGTGCTGCACCGTATCCCTACCCGCATCCACAGCCTCAGGCGTATCAGCCCCAAGCACCTCTCCCCCCTGCGATGCAGTATACACCTCAAGCTCCTCCTCCAATCCCGGTTTACCAACCTCCACCACCTCAACCTCAGCCTCCCCCACAACAACAACAAACTCAACCTCCCCCAAGACGGTTCCAACCACCTCAACAGCCCCAACAACACCATCTCCCAGCTCCACCCGCTAAACGACCCCGCTTCGATTCAGGTCCGCCTAATCCTAATGGTGGCGGTGGAGGGTTCCAACCGGGTCCTAACTGGCGTGGTGGGAATAACAACGTGAACGGGATTCCGACGGGTCCTGCGCAGCATGGGAATTTTCCGCCTCAGCAGCCTGCGTTTGATCGGTCTCGGGGCCGTGGTGGCGGAGGTGGAGGGGGTGGAGGAGGGGGAATGGCGATGTCTTCATCTAACCGAGGAAGGGGGTTCAATCGCGGTGGAGGAGGCGGTGGTGGAGGAGGTGGCGGTGGCGGATTCGGTCGAAACCACCATCATAACCATCCTCCACGTGGACCGAGCGGGTATCGAAACAACTCTGCGCCCATCGGGCCTAGACACGGTTTACCCGCGAACCCTACGAAACGCGAAGCAAAGAGGGAGAGGGAGCGTGAGGGGAGTTATGCGGAGAGTGAAGGTGTGGGTGGACATGGGGAAGGACGCGGGGGTGGGAAGCGCACGTTGACGGATTTCCGGATTGTGGGTGTTGAGTGTCGGGAGATTGGATGGGAGTGGGGTGTTATCGCCAAGGAAAAGGAAAAGGAAAAAGACGAATCTGCCGATAAGGAGAAAGAAAAGGACAAGGAGAAAGACGATACTGGAAGCGCTTCGCCTAGAGTCAAACAAGAACCTCCCTCTCCCACCAAATCGTCTGCGGGAACTCAATCTTCGTCATCGAATCAGCCTGCGCCGTCGAGGCTGAGGATCTACTTTCATTCGGCGTCGGATCCGGAGAGTGATGCGGTGCCGAGGAAGAGGAAGAAGGATGCGGATGAGGAGGATGAGGATGGGAGTGTGCGAAAGAAGCTTTTGCAGGCTGTTGTTGAGGAGCGGGAGGATGATAAGGACAAGGAGCGGGAGAGGGAGAGGGAGAATGAGAAGAGCAAGGAGGACAAGGAGGACGAGGGTGATGTCAAGGTGGAGGAGAAGACTGAGGGCGGGATTCTTGGTGGGAGCGAGGCTGGTCCTACGCCTACACCCCAGCCCGAGGTCCAACCCGAACCTCAACCCCAGGCTGAAGCTGAAAAGGCCGAGCCTGCGGACGCTGATGGCGAGGGAGAAGCGGACGCTGATGCTGACGCTGACGCCGATGCCGACGCTGATGCTGACGCCGATGCGGAGGCAGATGAAGACGCCGACGCCGATGCCGATGGAGAAGCAGACGCCGAGGGCGAAGTGGACGCAGAAGGCGAAGCAGACGACTACGCCACACACGACCATTCATTCGTACATGCCTTTTCTTCCTTCCATTTAACCATAATTTCTAACATCTTATCACATCCAGGCGCCAAACGACACTTCAACCTCGGCCTCCACGCCCACCCTCCTCCAACGCTCCGCATCCTCCGACGCAGTCTCTCAAAAGCCACCTCCGACGCCTGATCAAGGTGTGGCCGAGCATCCGGATATTTCGGTGGTTATTGCCGAGACGGATAAAGTCGAAAAGGAGGATACGCAGTCGAGTGCTGCGGTTAGCGATCAGCTTAGGACTGGGACTGAGTTTGAGACGGAGGGAAAGTCGGTTGAGGATACCGCTGTGGAAGATGGAGATGCTTCGGTTGTGGCTGATACGACGCTCAACGTTGATGCTGATGCGACTCTCAGCTCGAATCATGAAACGACCGTCAACTCGAATCCTGATACGATACTCAACCCCGATCCAAACAATACAACTCACAATCCCGACATAAATGACACCTCGAGCTCGACGATGGACGAATCATTCTCCGAACCAGTCCAATTCCCCACACTCGATGCGCCCCCACAAAAAGACGCAGACAGAAGCTCGAACCGGATCTCGATTAGCTATGCGAACAGTACACGTCGGTTGGTTATCGATGCGGACGTTGTGAAGAAAGTCAAGATTTTGAGGGCCAAGGCGCGGGTGGAGATTACGCTGGGTGTTGGGTTGGATGGACGTGATGCTGAGAAGAAGGATGAGGTTTTTATGTTAAGTGAACAGGACCGGTTCAGGGGTATTTTGGTGAGTTGGTTGTTGTGCTTTTATTTGATGGAGGTTGACTTGTGTTTCGTTCTTGCTGATAGGTTGAAGCATTCGACGATTCGACTCAGCGCTACGAGTTTATTGCTCCGCACGCCGCGACATCGGGCTCGGACCAGACGATTCCAGACCCAGCCAAAGTCGGACATATACCTTCAACGATTACGATTACTGTTCATCTCGATCGGGACAAACCGTTGACGGAGACCAAGTGGGTCAAGACGGGCGATCTGGACGACTGGCTAAGCAACGAGTTTGGGCCGATTCGGCCGGACCCGTCTGGACGCGCTAATTGGTCTGGAAAGATTGAAGTTGCGGATCCTGATCCAGTGCGTATGATCATTCTATTATTCTATTTATTTCTAAAAAGACAACAGGCCCCGACAATTACGACTCTGATGGACGCCTGGTGCGGCCACACCATGGTCGGTCAACCAAAAGAACGACGCCGATTCGTCCGCCAACACATGACCAACATCGACCACGTTCTCGAAATCCTCCTCCGCCTAGTTCGCGGCGAACGAGCGACCGCCGCGGGCGGAGGGCAGCAAACACATGTGAGTCTTGCGGTGCTCGCCATCTTTCGGGTGGCCACAGATTACGGCGCGCGGGCCGGTGTGGAGCGCAAAGTGGTGGAAGAGCGCGTGGGGGAGATTGTGCGGTGTTTGCCTACGCATTTGATTTATAAGAGTTTGGATGGGATGTTTCGGGAGTGGGCGTTTTCGCAGAAGAAAGAAAAGGGTGGTGGTGGTGGTGGTGGGGCCAAGTCATAAACGGATGGAACGTTTCTCGTTTTGCGTTTCTGGTCTTTTTCTCCATTCGACGTATGAATTTTTGTGGCGTATGGTGTTTGTGATTTGGGGCGAAATTCGTATTTTTGTGGTATCATCATCCCATTCCTGCTCCCTTCGTGCCCGTTGTTGGTGGTTCCATTTGACGTCTATGACTCGTTTTAAAACTCTTCAAACCTCATGAGGAATACGTTCATTTGACCTGTCGGTGGATGATGGTCGGGAACACGTGCGTTTTGTTGGATGAAGCTGGCTCTGTTAAATGATGCATAAAGTCCATCTCGCCCTTTACCTAACTTGCACTCGTGGCCTCTGAGATGAAATAATGCGCTTACTACTAACCCAAAATTTCTACGAGCCACGCCAGCGTACCACCAAGCCGCCTTGGAGATGGGCTGTGCAGGATGGTTGTGGCTAGTCATGTGACGTAGCCACTTGATGGGCTGGTGCTAACTCGTTTTTCCCTACCCATCTGTACTGCGAGATGGTAATATTGATCAAGTTTTGCATTGATTATACTTTGGTCCCGCTAAGCGGTATGCTCGGTTGAGCTGTGAATTATAGGGACTGACCGGTCGGTCGATCGAATGCATTCTTGACGCTTAGCATGTCTATTACAAGCTCGAAAAATGGAAGCGGCCATATACTTGATGCAGTAACCTCTAGTAGCATTGCTGCGACCTCTAAACTGTTCGACTCTTGAGGCCCAATCTGTTTCACGTTAGTTTCCAGATTGTAACACACGGGATACGGATGCCTTGCAACAGGTGGTGAGAGAGCTTTTGGAAGATTTGGCTCATAGGATTGAAGCATGTTAGGATTCGGCAATGTTTCACATGCCATTACCCTGTTTGGGTTGTATGTGCCATCCAAATAAATTTATTTGAGGGGTCCCGATAACCAACGTCAGCTTGGAGTAACATAAGTACACGTCCTAGACCCTTGCACCCGGCCATGGCGACGGCCAAGGAGAGCTAGTCCCGAGCACCCAAACGCATAACCGCTAAGTCGCTCCCGAAACGATCAAACTCGCTTGGCCAAAGTCCGTTTTAAATCAATTGTACCACTAGTAGTATCGTGAGCCATTCTCACATTATGTTTTCTCTTTTTGTTTGGGACTTTATGGGTGATCTCTCGCAAGTTGAGCACGGAAGCAAGAACGGGTCACGAGCCTAGCGATTTTTTGATTTTCTTTTTGAATACGTATTTAAAGTGCTACACAAACACAAGGTTGAACCGCACTGAGACAAAGAGAAAATAACGGAGAAAAAACGGGGGGCAGGATAAAAGCGGGAAAAGTAGCTAAGACAGACCGAGGTCAACTAACAAAGTGAAGTGTAAAAGTGGGCCCGAAGGCGTACACACACGAGCGTGGCGAGGACCCCGAAACCCTTGTCATTCTACCATGTCTACCACGTCTGTGGCAACTTCGGAAACGGGAAGTGTCTACACACTGAACGCGCCAGTAAATGGCACCCTTGGATCTCCTCTTTGTTGAGAATATAGATAAAGCTCTCGGATGTCCTGGGCAACACGTGTTCGGGACAGCACACCACTCCTCTAAACGACTCAGCCTTTTCGCTGGCTGCTGGAAGGATCGCATTGGAGGATCAACTCCTAATCAGGTAATTCAATTTTACTACGTCAGCCTTGCTATTCTAATGATCCAATGAAGATCGAAATCTACCCACTGTGTAACTTCATTACAACATCAGCGAGTCATCTGCTCCAGTTCTATCTCCTTAGACTATCCCGACAGTTGGCTCTGGGCTACAAGAATGAAATTGAAGGCTGGGTTAATGTCAAACTCCCGTCGATTGGGGTGCCGGATGCGCGAATCCACCTCTGGGCCCCGCCTTACGAGCCGCAGAGAAAGTCTGCTCCCAGACAGGAAATACGGCTTTTTGAAGTAGGGGTGCGTACGGTGGCATTGACCGTGGAAACGGCCGAAAATGAGGAACTTGGAGAGGCCATGCCTATGGATATTTATGATAGCAAACAACCTTCAGCTTCCGCTATTGGCGTTGACCACACACTTATCCAACAATTCACCAACGAGCTAATTCGAGGAGGCTCCAACGCCAAGGTTCGCGGCTATCTGGAATCCTCGGTTCACAGTGCATACGACTATGGGATCGATAACTAAGCGATTATCTACGTTTACCCCCAAGCCTGCTGGCGATGGATTAAGCAAGAGAATACTCTCACCACGCCGAAATGTATGCGCCATTTTGCTCACGGGAACTTTTTCAATCACTTGTTCATTTGGTTTGCGTTTCCTTTAGGTATACATGGCCCTTTTTTGCTTATAGCTTTGATCCTATCGACTTGGATCGATTTAGCGCGTCTTCCACTTCCTCCATTATGGCTGAAACACAATCCATAAATCAGCCGACATCTTTCTTTAGAGCGAATGGACGTACCTAAGACCGCCTCCTCTTCAAGCCTCTGCCCTACAACCTGCAATCCAATTGGAGCATATTTGAATGCCTCTGGATCGTCTAGTAAAATAATGCAGGTTATATGCGGTAGTGCATCTCGTAGACCATGTTACGCACACATATGATATGTTTCCCGATCTCGATCGCTATAAGACTCATGCGGTGGTACTGGTTTGTCCAGATCTGGATCGACTACAGTCACCGGCAAAACTCCCGTAGTATAGTCAAGGGCGTTCCACATCGAAGTGTAGAAAGTGAATCTAAAATATTGGTTGAATTGTCCAATATATCTCGGATACAGAAAAGGGAGTAGCTTACATGTTCTTTCCATGCGGAACCGCCGCGTACGGCATAGTCGGTGAAATAAGTGCATCAACCGGCCGGCCGGTGGTTGTTCGTGCCTTTGTCGATTGCCAATGATCCAAATATTCTTTTCGTAATTCAAGCTTCTCGTGGTGAAGCTGCCATAGCTCAAGCGCACTTATTGCTATGATCTAATCTAAATGAAAGAGCAAGAGTGTTTAAATTGTTCACACGTACGCTGAAAAGTAGCTGCACTTATATTTGTCTCCAAATCGGGAAGTTCGTGCGAGTATTGCGCAGGATCCATGGACGGAATATGAGGTTCACCGCTTCGTCGGCATTCACGGAGAAAGTCTTCCTTTCCATCGGCATTCCAGACGCGTACCTATACAACGGATAAGCAGTCTGACAAGCTCATCGAACAGGGAATCATAAGTACCAGGTTGACGAGAATGTCCTTGTGCCTATGGCTCTCCCATTCAATTACTAGATAGAATCATTTTGCTATAGTGTATTGGACTTCCAAAATCATACGCACCTTCATGACCAGCGGCTTCTAGCGCTTTTCTCACCATGTCTATCGCCCGTATCACCGGTGGATGAGGCCTGACCAAACCGTTATCATACATCAACCCAAAACACTTTCGCCCGCTGCGTCCGCCATATTTAGCTAGCTGATATGCATCTTCGTTCCAGGCCATGGGAAGACATAAGGGATCCCGGAGCCATGGGCGAGAGTCAATGATGGCCTATTAATTTGAATAAGTGTTGAGCGTAGGAAGTCCTATTGCAAGGATAGGAAATGCCTACTTTGGAAAATATCTTCAGTCCGGAAAGAGAGTTTGCCATAGGTCCAAGGACGCTCAGCACACTTTCCTGGCCTTCACGTGTGTTAACAACTCCATAATACGGAAAGCGAGCGTAAGATGGCCGGAGGGAGTATATGCCTGACAAGGAAGCAGGAATTCGTACCGAACTAGAATTTCGCCATGAAGAGGTTGGTATATCACACAATTTTCCGACTCACCCGCCAATATCCGTACCAACCCCGAGAGGACTGCCTCGCATAGCTAATAATGCGCCTTCTCCGCCCGATGAGCCACCAGGCGTAAGAGACAGATTATATGGATTGAGGGTTCGACCGAAGACGTGATTATAGGTCTCTCCCCACTAGTTTATTCAGTATATAACATATAACTGTTATGAGTTGTAACTCGCCATAAGTGTTTGTGGAACATTAGTTCGAACAAACGGAACAGCTCCAAGCTCATTGAGAATATCAACAAGTAAGCAATCCTCGGCTGCGATCTTTCCTATATTCGCAACATATCCTATTGCAAGATGAAAATGAGGCCATCCCTGCTGAAATAAAGCTGACCATTGATAGTCTCCAACCCTTCCATCTTGAATTGGTCCTTGAGACTGATTGGCAACCCATGCAACGGGCCTTTTGGTTCCTTGTTCTCTTCGAGATAACGATCCATCTCTGCAGCACGAGCAAGGGCACGATCAATGAATATCTCAGTGAGACAGTTCGTCTACGGAATATGTCAATAAGCGTTATAGCATATTTCAAAAGAAATGATTTGGCTCACTGCTTGATGTGCGATGATCGCCCGTTTGTAAAATGCTCTCGTCACATCCACGCTCTTCCACTCCCCGCTGCTCAGCTTCGCCAAAATTGTAGCCACATCGGTGGTATCCGTCACCTCCAACTCAAGTGGGGTCAACAGCCCACACTCATATGGGATTCGTATCACGTTTTGTCGATCTTTAGGGACAGTAATAGCCCATTCGGCAGGAATCAAGTCCACTTGTTGACGTTTCTTGGTTTGAGCGCGAGTTCTCCAATCGGGAGGGCTCGAGTCTGTAGCTTTGGGGGTTGAAACCATAGTTTGGTAGCAGGTGGTGGAGAGGCTCGAGTTAGGGCGCGTCATGGTCGGTTAGATACGATTGGATGGCTGACTCACCTCGAGAACCAAAGGGTATGCAATCGATCGGTTTCTATCAACGTACGCATTCTTAAGGAAATATATGGAATTACAATAGTATTGATCAAGTATCTTAATTAACTGATCTCTCCTTGGAGTAGGACTCAATATACAGCAGCCTGTTAGGCTCAAAACGGCGCAAAGATAAGAAGTATAGATTGGGAGTGAATAAATGACATTCGGTTAGTTTTGGTTTCCTGATTGGGATTTGAATAAATTGGGACTAATATCAGCTCCATTTATTGTAAGTATAATCCTATGTTTTTGAGTGGACCAGCGGCAAAGGGTCGGCGGTGGTGTGGAGGTCAGGAGAAGGGCATGTCAGGCACGTGATCCGATCAAGTAGGTGGCTAGAGGCGAAGCGCACCTTCGTTCCAAATCGACAGGCAGCCAACACGACCTGAGACATGGAGAACTATGCAAAATCGGCTCTCGCTCGCTTAAAGCGCCTTTCTATTGAGCTTCACGTATCGACTCATACCCAAATTGAAGATGATTATCTATACAGTGCCAGAAATACAAGCTCCACTCGGAAACGTCTACGCGTCTAGAAGTCTATCTCGGGTGTGTTCATATGTCTTCTTACTTCTACTCTCCCTTGATCTCAGCCCCAAGTTAAACAGTCCAAACACAGACACGCCTGTGTTACGTTGTGTCGATCGTTGAGAGTCTCGATGGGCTATTCGTGTAGGGTTGAGTGGCTTTTTGCTATCTCTTGACCCAAACGCACGACCACCATTTTTGGTTGATTTGAGCCTAATGTTAGAGGGAGCGCATAAAGTGAGCGTCTTAGCTGGTAGTGACAGCCACAAGTAATATCAATAGTGTCTTGAAAGCGCAGAGAACTCGTTAGCGAACACCAAATGCCAGTGCGAATCATCAAAGTTGAACGAAGGGCGTGCATTGTGCTCGCAAGCAGGATATAAGTATCCGCCAAGTTTTCAATAGGCTTAGTGTCCACATTTAATACAGTAGAATCAGTCATGCGAATTCGAGTGGCTAAGTGGCTACACGGCGAGACTAGCGGCGTGATTTAGCGAATTAACCAATAAATCAAGTAGGTGGGTAATCCACAAGATGTTTCGTCTAGGTCGGCTAGTCTTTGGATACCCTTTGTCCCACTCGTTATCAGTTCAATAAAGCTACACGAGAGACGAGAGCAAAAGGAGAAGAGAAGGAAGAGTATCATCGAAGCAAAGGAGCGCTATTGCTCCTTAGTTTGATCCCGTCAACTAATTTGCAATTTTGCACAGCCCTGACGCGTATGGCTCAACGCTGGGCGCCTATGTGCACTGTTGCCACAACTAGCTCTAGGGGGCTTTGACGCTCTTCCTATAGAGAACTAAAGCAATTTTTTTCTTCCTTTGTCTGTCCACATTCTTTCAGCCCTTTCATCGGGTTCTGTCCCCACCGAAAGCCTCATTCCGCCTTGTATACTTCTACCCCAGGTCCCAGACTACAAAAACATACTATTCAACCAGGCCGCCCACATACTTCCCTTACAACTTTACTGGATATTCTCGCATTTTATTTTCTTCTTCTACTGCTATGACATCGACCTCATCCGATTCACGCCCACCAGATGACCTGAATACTGCACACGCTTCGAATAACACCATTGCCGTGCCAACTCACTCTTCGTCTTCTCGACGATTTCCCAAGCTGGCTTCAGCTTTCGTAAGAAATGCAGGGCATGCCATTGGTCTACCTGGTATATCCGAAATCGGGAGCTTGGTAGGGCAGCTAGTCGAAGTGAGAATATTGATATGTTATGAATCGTACAAAAAGCTCATTTAACCTTGTGCAGGAACCAGATGAATCTCAAGCCGCGGAGCTTAATGAACTAAGTGCTCACCTTCAAGAAGTGCTACAGCTTATGGACCCTGAATATTCTCCGCCTCCGGATGATATGAGTGGCGTGTTGAGGTGAGCAAGGTCCAAATTTAGTACTATGTAGGTGTCTGTTCGAGCTGAGCGCATCGTAGTCGACTCGAAGCTATCCAAAAACAAGTCGAGGCCATGGAAGGTAACAAGAAACGGTTAAGTGCAGCACACGCTAGAAAGCGACTGGAAGATCTAGAGCGACTGTCGAAACAAACCGATCGTCAAGTTGACCAGCAAATTGTAAGCTTGTTCTGCCGGGAATTCGATGCGGTAACTGAAGAATGTTGCAGTTGAGATACTTGCGAGTAAAACGTCAAGAGGTGCAGTGTAGTGAACCGTCGGATCTCAAGGTACCAGCTTTATGCTTGCATTCGATTTGAAAATATAACCAGCAAGTAGATTACCGAGTTCACGATCGTTGACATGAATTCGATCGCGAACCAAGGGGTAGAATACTCCTATAAAGCAGCCAGCGAAGAAGGCACCATCAGTTGCTATTCAAGAGTTGATAACCAGGAGCGCTCGGAGCCGGCCAGTGGTGTCCATGTTACTTGTACTATGGGGACGCTTAGCGGAGTACAAGTGATACGCAAGTCATATAACTCGGCCGACACAGCGAAAGCAGCAAAAGTGAGTACTCCATTCTTTGATGTAAAACTGATGCGAGGCTGATGCTGCTTAGCTGGCAAGAGAGGATCTCATGCTACTTCTTCCGTTCAGGTTAGTAGCTTGATCACCGGATACAATAGAGGTTCTTGACAGGATTGAATTGCCCCTTCATTTAGTCATCCAAACATGGCACGTCTCATGGGTGTTGTCAAGGACAGCAACAGTCAGATTCGAGAGCTCGTAGTCACGACAGGTGAGTATATTGACTATAGAGGCATCTGTTATTTCATGCATGTCCCCAGCGCAGATACCTTGGAAGGTGTTTCTAGAGAGAACGACGGACTCGGCTGCGATTGCGAACTATGTAAGTCATTCATAGGCTTTACGGTTTACTTCCGAGACATCTAAACTTGAGTTCCATATAGCTAAGAAGCGCGATAGTAAGCTTAGACTATGTCTAACAATTGGACTATTTAGTAATTAACACAACTCGATAACAGGAACTGAAATTTCTTGACTGGCCTAGTGGGCAGGCCCAACTACGAGTCGATTGCAGTGGCCACATCACCTCCATTCCAGTTCGAAATGAAGTCACAGCTCAGCGTCTGTACGGAGATCGGTTTGGTGGCGAGTGTGAGACTTCAAACTTTATTGTAAGTGGTTTACAGGATGTTCGTCACGCATTAACTCACATTGATATCAAGCTCGAACTGTTGGATCCATGTGACTGCAGCCCGAACCTTTCAGGTACAGCCGTAGCGCCTATAATGGCCGTGTGCCAGACGCGTGTCGATTGGACCTCTCATAACGAGCCATGGACTCGGTTCATCAACGCTGTGGCCATCCTAGGACCGGGATTTACACCTCTTGATGTCATGATGGCTGCATATAACGCAGGTATAACGCCTGATGAGGAGGACATTATCTGCTCCTCAATTGGATCGCCTCCAGCGATTGAGGTTCCATACGAGATTGGCGAGTACGATGAGCCTGACATTTCTGGTCTTTATGAAAGCGAACTAGTGGGATCTCTGGAGGTTCGCTCATCTCAGGTATCTGTAGGACTCGTACCACTTTCATGAAGGCAGTTGAAACTAACCAGTTACCTGGTTGCAACAGGAAGGTTTTTCGACTACGTATTCTGATGGCTTATCAACTTGGTTGGAAGTATGCCCAAGGGAGGATGGATGGTGCAGGTACGTTGATTCATAATTCGAACCATGAGACCAGCTCCCGACACAGCGAAGCTTGAGCCTTCAGCCAAACGTCAGCCGTATGGAGTGGGAGGAACGAAAGTCTGGGGAACACGATCGGGGAAGCTTCTATGCGAGGGCTCAGCAACTATCCGAGTCTAGTCAGGTTGACCTAGGTACTTTGGGCCAAGGTACACATATCACTTCAAACCCGGATTTAGAGCCTTTGAAACTGAGTGGTTTTCTAAAGCCATGAACATGAAGTGCATCCTGATAGTACGCCACAGCAAAGACTGCTGTACCGAACCCGCACTGTGCTTGGAGGACCCACGCGACTGTGAAACAGAATCTATGGATTCTAGTGACGACGATTACAACAGGGATCATTATTGCGATGGCAAGATATTTTACGACGAAATACTACTACAAAGAATGCTAACTGGTAGCATATAGGCTGCACCTATAAGCCGGATCCAAGTAGCTTGCCTAGCGCCCTCTACTTCCACCGCAAGCCCACCTCGAGAACATGTCCACGAGAATATTGGGGCTTTTTCAGCACGTTGTCGGATCCTTATGCGCCTTGTCCTGTGTTTCTGGTGGGAAGCCCAAGCGTCCGATATGAAACGTAAGTCAGCAGCAATCAAATAGCTATTGCTAGCTAACTGTTAATCCATAGTCAGTGTAGGAGATACATGATAAGAGATGATTTCGGCTACCGCTATGATGAAATGGTGCTTGCCGGACTGCAGGAAATGCCCGGAGGTTATGAATAATAAATCACTCTGACCTAAGACGAATGAACTCACTAGCAGAATCATATGCTTATATTCAGCGTGCGTGACAGATAAGGATAAACATAAGAAACAATTAGCGCCTCCGCCTGCACCCTATCCACACTTATACGAACAAGCCCTGTCAATACTCAACTTTGTCCCAGCAGCGCCACGGCAACCTCGCTTCCCAAGTTCTGGTTCACTGAGAGTTTGAGAGGGTGATATGCAGCTGAAAGATACATGCCATGAAAACCAAAAAAGATTACATAGAGCGCTTTTTGACATGGCACGTGTGATTTCGATGGCTGAGTTTACAACCAAGAGTTGACTCTTCCAGTCTCTCTACTGGACGTATCACACCCGCAAATTTTTTATCAGATAATCTTCACATGATCACTTCGGTCGTTGAGGAGACTATGGTTGGATTTTCACTGACAGCTAATTTGTACGTGTAAGTCAAATTTGTTTGACACACTCTCGGGACATTCTGTTACATGCATATACACCCAGCTTCTAACCATTGGCCACTCACTTAAATAGTAATGATTTATATCGTGTCAATGCATCGTCCACCTCCTCCATCATCGCTGAAACCAAGAAGTAATGTTACTATATTTTTATTGTTCGCATCAAATCACACAGACTCACCCAAAACTGCCTCTTCCTCTTGCACCTGACCCACGACCTGCAATCCGATCGGAGCATCCCTGTACGTTTCTGATTTATCTGTCAACACAGGATCAGCTTTCATCAAGGCCGAGTAAATTGGTAGAGGAACAACGCACACATATGATAAATATCCCTGTCCTCGTCACTATAGAATTCATGTGGTGGCACGGGCTTGTCCAGCTCTTGATCTACTACGGTCACGGGTAACACTCCAGTTGTATAATCCAGCGCATTCCAGAGAGAGGTGTAAAAAGGGGACCTATACATAACGCATTTATTCTCCAAATAAGCAAGCAAGGGATACAAAGAGATACGTACGAGTTCTTTCCATGCGGAGGCGCAGCATACGGCACAGCTGGCGATATCACCGCATCGACTGGTCGACCAGTCGTCGTCCTCTTAATGGTCGACATCCAGTGATCGAGGTACTCTTTTCGATGTTCTCGTTTCTGTTTGTGAAGTTGCCATAATTCGTACACGCTCAGAGCTGGTTTAGGTTTCAGAAATTAAAGGATGGATTGTTGCGATGGAAAGAAATACGTACGTTCAATAATATCTATCCCCTTGTTCGTCTCCGGATCGTGAAGGTCGTGAGAGTATAGCGTGGGGTCCATGGTTTGAATGCGAGGTTCGCCGCTTCGTTCACACTCTCGACGATAATCCTCATCTCCATCAGCCAGAAAAATACGTTTTTCCTGTCCCTAGCTCAGCCGCAGTCTCACGTCTTGAGTACTCCACGCACTAAGTTGACGAATATATCCTCGTGCCTACAGTTTTCCCATTCGATCACTTAGCCCCCAGTTCAACGTTAATCGAATCTTGATGGCCGGTTACAAATGATGTAGCGTACCTTCATGTCCTGCAGCTTCCAACGCCTTCCTCATCATATTCATCGCCCGAACCACCGGCGGATTGGGCTTGACGAGTCCGTCATCATACATTAAACCAAAGCACTTTCTCCCTCCTCTCCCTCCATGATCGACAAGTTGATACACGTCCTCGTCCCAGGGTTTACGAAGGCACATCGGGTCTCGAAGCCATGGTCGTGTGTCGATTACTGCCTGTTTATTTAATCACGATGAGTTCGGAGAGAGTATGGATATCGACAGGTGAAAGAGATACTTACCTTTGTGAATATTTTCAACCCAGACAATGAGTTCGTCATCGGACCAAGAACGCTCAGTACACTTTCTTGCCCCTCAAGGCAGTTTCGGGCTCCATAATATGGAAGCCGGCAGTAAGATGGTCGGAGGGAGTAAATCCCGCACATCGAGGCAGGGATACGCACAGATCTAGTTCAGATATATCCAATCGGCTGCACGAGCCAAGGAACCAAGTTAACTAACCCGCCAATATCAGTCCCAACGCCAAGTGGACTTCCTCGCATAGCGACTAGGGCACCTTCTCCTCCTGAAGACCCACCAGAAGTAAGTGTTCGGTTGTATGGATTGACTGTTCGTCCGAAGACATTGTTATAGGTTTCTCCCCACTAGATAAATTCGATCTATCAATAGAACATGCGAAAAGGCGCCCTTCACTTACCATGAGAGTCTGTGGTACGTTGGTTCGGACGAACGGAACTGCTCCAAGATCGTACAAGATATCCACTAGCACTGCGTTCTCGGTTGCAAAATCTCCAATGTTGGCAACATATCCTGATGCCAATTCAGAACCTGTATCATCGAGAGTTAACATAAGAACTGGGGCATACCATTAATGGTTTCCAGTCCCTTCACCGCGAACTGATCCTTCAAGCTAATCGGTAGTCCATGTAGCGGACCTTTCGGCTTCTTGTTCTCCTCGAGATACTTATCCATCTCTACAGCACGAGCCAACGCTCTCTCCACGAATATCTCTGTCAAGCAGTTCGTCTATCAGACAATGAACATCTTTAGAAAATCACACGGTGAATGCGAGGCACAGGTTATGTACTCACAGCCTGATGTGCAATAACTGCCCTTTTGTAAAACGCCCTCGTCACATCCACGCTCTTCCACTTTCCACTCCTCAACTTCTCTAAAATCGTCTCGACATCCGTAGTATCCGTAATCTCAAGCTCAAGCGCAGTCAATAGTCCACACTCGTACGGGATCTGTGTTACGTTCTGTCGATCTTCGGGAATCTCGATAACCCAATCTCGTGGGATAGAGTTAGTCTGTTGTTGTTTCTTAGCCTGAGCACGCAGCCTCCATTCTGGTTGATCCGAATCTGTAGTTGCAGGAATAGACATGCCAAGAAGATGGGAGGTGGTGGTTGATCTGCACGGTGCCGATCAGAGCCGATGACGCATGCTGACTCAAACGAGCAGAAACTAAACAGAACCAATTACTACTCCCAAGCTAAGCAGTATACCATTGATACTTGATGCGGGAAAACATATTTGCTTGTGAGGAGAATAGCCACGGTTGTTAGCTCCAAAGATAAAACGTTTGCCGCAGAAGAGAACCTCAGTGGTTAGCCAACGCTACTAACCCACCTAGAGCAAGGTGCGCGGCCTGGCAGGGCATTTCTAGTATGTGCCAGCTATGGATAATGACCAATCACATCATCAAAGGACCCCGAAACCTTTACCGCCATGTTCCAGCCCACCACCATGCCTACCACGTCTGTTGCAAGCTCGGAAACTGGAAGCGTCTACACGCTTAACGCAGCAGCTGCTAGTAACATTGCTGCAAACTTCGAACAATTCAACTCTTGGGCTCGATCTGTTTCTCTCCAGTGTCCCGATGGCGGTGGCTTGCCGGATACGAACACCTTGCCACAGGTCCTCCAAGACCTCTTAGAGCAGAGCAAGGTTGTTCCCTCGTGGCTTACTGATAAAGTATGTCATTCCACTCCTGATCCGACTATTTTACACGCCTTAATGGAACCTTCGATAGACGTCGGTCGAGTACAATTCAATCCGAGACCGCTTCTCCGGAGTATTACCCTATCTAGCCGCTTCGTTCCCTGCGCAATCTGCAGCGAATACGGACAGTTCATTGAGCAAAGACCTTCAAAATGCGCTTCCGTCGATTGCAGGAGTTGTTGCATGGGAGACCAGCTTGGACTACTCGGTTCCCATCAGCGAATCGGAGCGTAGTGTCGCGTTGGAAAGCTTAATGGGTTACGTATTTAATATCGAAGGAAAACCCGATTTTGCACACAAGTAAGTTATTTCTTTTAGAGGAACCGTTAGATTTACTTTTTTCTTCGGCAGGCCAGAATGTACGATCCAGATGCCCAGCTTTGCCGAACCCCGAGTTGAAGCTGGTCGCCCAGACAGTACCTCCTACTTCAAACTCAACAGAGACGTGATTAGTGGCGCCGATGAGCAGATATTGCGAGGCTGTACCAGCATTGCAAGTCAAGTCCCGCCGTTCCATTATGTATTACACTGGGTAACCGAGTTGGAGCGGCAATCGGAGGAACAACAATCCAAGCAACAAGTCTGGATGGGCATGGTTACTGGGCTCTACCAACGACGTGCTCTCGGATTTCCGGGGCAATATGTGTTTGGGACAGCTCATCACTCGTCTAATCGACTGAGCCTTTTTGCTGGATGCTGGAGGGATCAGGTTGAAGGAGCAACCACCAATCAGGTATTTAATCTTGCTTTGTCCACTTTTCTAAGCTAATATCCACTTTTCTAAGCTAATATCCACTTAAGATCATCATCTACCCACTTTGCAACCTGAATGCAACCTCGGCACGCGATATGCTCCAGTTCTATTCCCTTCTTAGGCTATCTCGGCAGCGGGCTGTGGACTACAAGAATGAGATCGAATCTTTGGTCAACGTCAAACTCCCCTCAATTCGAACGCCACACCCGCAAATCCACTTATGGGCTCCGCCTTACGAGACATAAAAAAGATCCGCTTCTGGTTCAGAATCAAGACCCTCGAAACAAGCAAAGAACACGATGTCGTTGGTGAATGAAACAACCGACGATGAGGGACTGGGCGGGGTTGCAGCTACGGATCAAGGCGATCAACAGTCAGTTCACGTTATTGGCGTTGACTGCCCGTTTATTCATCGATTTGCCGAAGGCCTGGATGCCAAGGTTCGTGGGTATCTTATATCATCGATCCACAGTTCATACGATTATGGTATTGATGGTTGAGTGGGTCTGTTCTGTGTACTACTATTATGTAAAGCAAATGATTTCGTCCTGTAAGCACGCTGGTACACGCCTACCCGGCTACGCGTAATCTAACCACGTGTAGATTTTCATAAGAATAGGCCTCCTGTGGCGCCAGGGGAACCTCGCTTCCCAAGTTCTGGTCCACTGAGATGTCGAGTAGGGCAATATGCAACCAAAGGTGTATGCCATGAAAACCAAAAAGATAACATTAAGCGCTTTTTGATATGACACCTGTGATTTCGACGGCTGAGTTTACGTTGAGCCTGCTCCAACAATGATGCCTGGTTGAATCTCCTTGATTTCGATTCAATGTAGCTGAGCGGAATCCCAAGAAATATTCCTTAAGTTCGTGATTGTAATAGAAGCGCTGTAGAGATCATGTCCCCGAGTTGCATTAATGCGTGCACCTACACAGGCGCCAAGCTCACCACAGTCAAGAGATCACTCTTCCGGTCTCTATACTGGACGTATCACACCCACAACTTTGTTGTCGGATAATTTTGACATGGTCACTTCGGTCGTTGAGTTGACTGTTATTGGATCTCTGCCGACTCCCGATTTGTACGCGTGAGGCAAGTCTGCTCAACATGCCCTCGGAACATTCCAGTCACATGCAGGAATAGACATGCCAAGAAGATGGGAGGTGGTGGTTGATCATATCTGCACGGAGCCGATCACAAGTGATGACGCATGCTGACTCACACGACCATAAACTAAACAGAACCTCACCCGCTCGAGCAAGGGGATTTTGAGGACAGCATAACAACATTTTAACCTTGATTCCAGTTCCAACGTAGTATACAATAGCAGCCTCGTCCAACAACTACCCAGCCAGTTCGCTAATTTTAAATTAAAAGTGATTCAATCTTGCGCTTAATAGTCTCGATCTGAGATTGCAATTCGCGCGCCTCGTTGGTGGTGACGGAGCATGCAATAACTGGGCGAGTAACATCGCAGGCGCGGCCTAGCGCGGTTTTAGAAGGAACAAATACATAGGGCACGTTCTGGCAGCATTACGAACATCAGCAAATTTGAACTAACAAAAAAACATATGAAAAACTTACCTTGTCCTCGCAGAGTAGGGGCAAATGAAGCAGAATCTCGATGGGCTCAGTGTCAGCCGTCAAGACAATGAACTCGGCAATGCCACGGTTCAGAGTTTTGGTAGCTACACAGTCCCGTTAGCACCACACAACTAGTCATATGAGATCGCAATACACACCTTCGTTGGCTCCCTTCTTCAACTGCTTATACTGCCCAGCCTGCTGAACCAAATCTAAAATCTACAAGCCTGATCCTCAGCACCAGTCCACAGACCAAAACCAGGAACATCCGTACCTGGTTCGTGAGGTTGGCATCCGCAAGAGGGAAAGCTTTCGGGTTGGGAGTAGACATTTTATGGTATAAGTTTTATTAGCCGACCTCACAACTTGAGGATCCTTGGTCGTGGTTGCGAAACGAAACTGATTGAAAGCAAATTTCCAGCTTTGGGCGGTTAGGTTGACGTAATCGCGCTGGGCGCTAATCTAGCCGTCGTTCTCGGGCAGGCTCCGAGCGATACCCATCGATCCTTCCATGCGGAGCCGGGAGCTTGTCTATATGCTGCCTAGCCTGGCCATCATGGGACCTCTTGTTCGCTCCTCAACAGCGGTTTGGATATATATAACTCGTCAGCATGCTCTGTCTTATCTTCCTGCTACAGCTAGCACCCCCGCTTAGCGACCTTGAACAATGAGTTCTAACCTCCCCTCACTTGTGCTCCCGCCTTCAGATGGAACAGTCACGCTGGACACAGTTGTTGACTTTCACGCCAAACATAACCCAAAACACACCTTTGCTATTCTCTATGATATTGAATCCCGCGCTGAGACTACTGTCACCTACGAACAACTGAGCCAGGCAGTCCATCGTGCAGCACATATCTTGAACCCCAATGCGAGTCTGCCTCAAGGCACAAATATCGGGATACTCATCTCGGCCGATGCAATTGCATATATTACTTTAGTTCAAGGCGCTATGCGAGCTGGCCTTGTGGTAGATATCCTCTTCCGTGATTCATGCATTTCCTAATAATTTTAAATAACAGCCATTTCCTATATCACCTCGAACTCCAGTCGAAGGCATTGCTCATCTTCTCTCCTCGACCCAAACTACTCATGCAGTCGTCGGCGGAAGTCCCGCGATTAACGGATTGTACCAACAAGTCGAAACACACCTCTCAGAACAAACCCACAAAATTCAACTTTCCTCGATTCCAGCTTTGAACGAACTCTATCCACATCTCGTTCAAGACTCACCTTCCACCTCGCACAGTCTCGATCTCTTCCCGTCACTCAAGCCCACTGCAAACGAATCTATCATTAGCATTGTGCATAGCTCGGGTTCAACAGGTTTACCTCGTGCAGTTCCGAATAACCAAGAAGGAATATTCAAGAATGTGCTTAACCAACGTTAGTAATACTCTAGATCCTACTAGTACCGCTCGCTGACTAGGGCTCAAGCGTTACTGAAAGGACTAGGAGGGCCGGGTGTCCGGACTGGATTGATGGCACTACCCACTTTCCATGCAACGGTTTGTCTTTCAATCTTTTCTGCCGTTTTCATGTATGTTTCATGGCCGATTCAGGGACTATGGATCAAATGCATGGCGTCCATGTATCAAGGATTTACCCAAGTTCTCTTTGCGCCTCGCACCGATCCAGTCGTTCCGACCGCAGATCTCATGCTCCAGGCTCTCTTAGATACGGGATGCGAATCCACAATAGCTTGGCCAACGTTTTTAGAGGTTCAAGCTTTGAATTCAACATGACGAACTAATCTCTAACGTGTTTGTAGATCTGGGCTCAGGACGATGCTGCCATTGCTGGTCTCAAGAAACTGAGGATGGTCGTAAGTTAGCATATCTCATACAATCGAATCGAATCGCAACGGTATATGATTCTAGCTATTCGGTGGCGGTCCATTAACTGAACGAGTTGGAGACCATCTCGTGTCTCACGGCAAGTCTGATCCTTGTCATCTATCACCTTGGCTCAAGTTAAAGATATCCTTCAGGAGTCAATATTCAGATCGCATACGCAGGAACCGAATTCGGCGCCGGGACTCATCCATGTCCTCCAGGTTATGATTCACGCGATTGGATTTACTTCAAATTCTCCGATACACAGAACGTTCAACTGGTTCCTCAATGCGACGAACAAGGGAGCCATGAAGTATTTTTTGTTGTACGTAAACCTATATCTGGTTCCCAACCGATAATCTTTTAACTAGTGAAGCCAGATGGGACCAAATAATAAGCCTTTTATGACCAACTCGGAGGTGGACGGCAAACCGGCGTATAGCACTAAAGATCTTGTCATCCAACATCCGACCAAGCCGGAACTGTGGAAAGTGTACGCATATATTCTAGTATTGAAGCCTTCAAGGTGGCTGACTTTATATTCCTAAGTGTCGGAAGAGCGGATGACCAGATTACGCTCTCCAACGGAGAGAAAATCAACCCTGGTCCTATTGGTATGTCGTACGACTTATGGACAGTGCTGAATATGGTATTGATCCCCAATGCAGAAAATACTATATTGAAGTCATCGTTGGTTCAGTTCGTAGCCATGTTCGGGAGAGAGAAGAGTCAGACTGGCGTGTTGATCGAACTCACAGCTGAGGCTCACGAAGCCTACCACCATGGAGGTCACGCCCAAACAGTCGATGCGATTTGGTAAGTTCAAAAACATCCGCCGAGCAATATTTTATTGACTCTATAAGTTCAGGTCATACGTCGAAGAGGCAAACAGCCTAGGACCTACCCATGCTCGTCTCGCCAAAGACACAGTCATATTCACTACCTCTACGCGGCCGGTTCCTCGAACTGCTAAAGGCAACGTTTCTCGCCCTGGAGCGCTCAAGGCATATGCCGAAGATATTGAGAACATGTATGCTGCTCTCGAGAAGAGTGGCCACTATGCTCATGATGTAGGATCTCCCGAATCATGGAAAGAAGTTTCCAAAGTCGAATTCTGGGTCAAGAGTTGTGTAGAGAAGATTTTGGGGCGCACGGTTGATACCAAAGGCGACTTATTCCAACAAGGAATGGACAGGTGAGATCTAACTGTGTTCAAAGCTTCTTCTGGCTCACAAAATTCCTATGTGCAGTCTGTCAGCAGCTATTCTTATTAGGGTGGTTAAGAGCGGTATGCATGCGTCATCTGATTCGACTATTCGAGCGGCGGAACATAGTATGAATCGCAACACGGTATTCGTCTACCCGACTGTGAAGCAACTTTCTAGTCATCTCGTACAACTATGCAGCAGTGTTACCGGCTCGTCGGAAACACTCAGCCACGATCACGAATCAATTCTTGCCGAGATTCGCGCCATGATTCAAAAGTACGACTCAAACTGGACAACTACCTCCGTCAGCCAAAAGATCGGAGCTCGATCAGCGAGGCAATCGGTTGTGCTAACTGGGTCAACTGGTGGACTTGGATGCCATCTGCTGGCGACCTTACTTGCTGATGACAATGTTGATAAGATCTGGGCGCTCAATCGAAAGTCTCTGGATGGAGTTCTAGGAATTGAGGAGCGGCAGATAGCGGCGTTTGAAGACAAGTTGCTCGACTCCAAGCTTCTAGAACATCCGAAGCTGTCACTACTCGAGGTTAGTCTCGAGTCAGAAAGACTTGGGTTGGCACAGCAAGTATATACGGAGGTACGAAATGACGATTACTCCCGTGGTAAACACTTACCAACACAGTTTTAGATTCAAGAAAAAGCAACTGCCATCATCCACGCAAGTTGTCACGTCTTCGATTCGTAGCAAAAACTAACCCCAAAATAGAACGCGTGGCAGGTTAATTTCAATTTGACGCTTCAGTCGTTCGAACCAAGCATCCAAGGCACTCAAAATCTCCTTAAACTGGCTTTCAACCCAAACGCACCGACAGGTCTCCCTAGATTCGTATTTGCATCTTCTGTATCAGCTGCCGGCTTTGGATATTCGGGTACGAAGCTAAGGGAAAAGTACATTCCATTGGAGCATGGGATAAACAATATTGGCTATGGCCGTAGCAAACTTGTGGCTGAAAAGGTTGGTCAGCCCGAAACAGTTATCCGTAATATCTTGATCGGGAACATAAACGCAGCTTCTCGAGTCTGCCCGGAGTTCTGGTCTCGAGACTTGCATCATACGACTCGGGCAGCTCACAGGCGACGGAAAAAGCGGTGCTTGGTCGACCAACGACTGGGTCCCCTCAATGATTGCGTCTTCCGCCTCGGTTGCATGCTTGCCCGATGGTCTTGGAGTAAGTGACTCTTATTAGGCTACTGGCCAATTCTTTGATTGACAGTTGTGAGAAAAGCACACCTCGTGGGTTGCGCTTGATACTGCTGCCCTCGTGGTGCACGAAGTGACTATGGATCGAAGCGCAATTATGCCTAAAGTAGTACACTGTGCTCATCCTCGCCCCGTTCTGTGGTCAGATATGGCCAAGGCTTTCGCCAATGTACTAGGGTCACGTATTGAACGTGACTTGGCGCTTGAGGTGGTACCGTTCGGTGATTGGAACCGTAGAATCATTCGCGCGGCGTCAACCTTTGAGGGCTCCCAGGATCAAAAGCACCGAAAATATCCCACTACGAGAATACAAGACTTGTTTGACGGAATGGTTCAGTCTATAGATGCGACCAAGTCGGGGGATCATGAGGCTGGTGCCGAAATGGGAGGGACTATAACGTTAGACATGACTGAAGCGCTGGCACTCAGTAACGCTCTGCGGTCTGTCAAAGAGGTGGATGAAACATGCGTGGAGAAATGGGTGTATTACTGGGAAAAGAGGGGACTCTTTGCTTAAACAACTACAACACGTGTACCGATGAAATTATATCATATGAATTTACGCATGGATCATCTGCAGCTCTACACAGACGAATCAGGCATCAATCGCCGATCGATACCCGCATATCGTTAGAGCTTTTGTGACAAATCTGTCTTTGAAAAAATGAAGCCCGTGTGTTTGTCGTTTCGGTGCTTTCCCGTTTTTGAATCTGAGGATTCCCAGACCTCAGTCGCACATGATCGTCCCCTCGAATCTCGCACGGCCGGAAAAAAGGCACCGGCACCAAGACCCCTATTGGTACCAACATGCACAGATTGCTTTCAAATTTGAACATACATCTCAGACGCAAGAAAACCTCCTTCCCTTCATCGAACTTCCACTTGCTTGGTAAATTCCATGTGATGCACAATATCATGATAACTATCAAGCATTAGATAGAGTGCGCTATATGTCGCCTTCATGAGCAGAACTTTACACCTTGAGCGCTAATGAATACCACCTGAGTGATGTGCAGATATCAAGAGAGAAAACTCGTACGTCGTCTAACCTTCCATCAGAAGCCTTCGAAACCCACTCACGAACGAGTTTAGCATCGTGTACAACCTATTAAATTCAATTCAATTTTCAATCTGGATCACCGAGTCGTACCAGCGCTGCTTACTCTATCCCAAACGGTGGCAAAATCATCTAAGCGGTTAAAAGTTCCGCCAATGCAATGACTAGTCTCGTCAAGTGTAGACTTGGCTTGCTCGACACGACTAGACTGTTGGAAGAAGTACTGAATCCAACTCTGTTCGTCGTCCAACTCCTGTTGAATCTCTGAGAAAGGCACAGTCAGAGTTGAGACTGGGCGTATACGCATATAGCCACTTACCCCTCTTGGCTTTGACTGGCGATTTCATCTTATAAATTTCTCCAAGTATTACGCTCAGTCCGGCAGCCTACTCAGAAAATCAGGTCGACCATGGTCTGAAGTATGATAGGGCGAACACATACCACAATCCCACCAGCGATTTCGGGTCCAAGAACAGATAGAGCCGCGACACTTCCAGAAACAGTACCAGCGACGGTCACTCCCATCAAAATGCTCATCCCCATAACCTGAATCATTTTCGGGTCAGAATTGAGCGTGCTTATGGAATTATCGGGTGGGTAACTCACAGCCATCTGAGACCTAATGTCGCATTGGTTAGTCCACATGGTTTAATCGAATAAATCGCCACAATACCTACTTGCTAAGCCTGACTTCAATCTCTTCCATCTTCTTTTGGATGTCTTTGATGTCGTCCGCGATCCTAACATCGCTCGCCTTGGCAAATTTGATGTAGCGGGTAGTAAAGGACTTGACGTCTTTTATGAGTTGCCCGAAATCAGCCGTATGGGATGTGACTGTACGAGACCGCCTTGTGTTCGGATTCGTGCGCTAGTAGAGTTTGTAAACGACTAGAAAAATACGAGAGGAATCTACTACCGTAATGAATTTATGAAATTTAGACTTCTTCTCCTCTAGAGATGTATCTGTTTTTAGCACCAACGGGATAAGGTCTTCGACGAATTCTAGGGTCGTATCAAGATGGTCAGCGCGAAAGGTGAATAAATGAATAATTGTGATACCTTTAACGTAGTCCCGAGTCGTACCAGCCACAACCCCGGAGCTCCGAAGCAAATCATTAAAACGCTTAGGTTTGGGAAGTTTCAGCATTCAATATGCACCATACTAGACGTTGAACTCACGCGTTTATACTCAGCCCAAGTCGGCTGAAACTCTGGCACAGGGTTCCCAGCATTATCGAGATGTCCAAATGAATCCACGCTCGCAAACTCGTCTTCGATTTTCGTGAATAGGTAGGCGACTGCGACGGCACGACTCCCGATGTCTTCGACTGCTTTGTAGAGGTCGGTCGAGGTGGCGGACTCAGTAACCTTCTGTTCCATAGTCTCATAAGCACTATCTAAGAGATTCGACCCAATTCCTTCGGCTTTGAGATCTTCGAGTTGGCGAATTGCGTCGTAGAAGGATGCAGGCATATCATCGTCGGGTTGGTTCATGGTTGGATGATCGAAAGGGATTCGAGTTATTGGAGGTGAAGAGTCAAGGACCTAAGCTACTGACTCAAAAGAGTGTCCGAACTCTCGTAAACCCACCCGCCTGACGATACGATCTGCGCATAACAGCTTCGCTGGAGACATGGATCGACCACAGCTTCTGAGGCGCTTTGATCGAAGATGTTCCTCAGGTTATAAGACGGACGAGATGATGTGCTGAAACTTTTAATCAAACGCAAGCGCCGAGCCAGTTTGGCAATGTTCTCACCTATCATGGAAAAGCTCGGCGGCCTATACCGTTTTGCCGACAGAGTGCATCTACAGGATCTTCCGAGGCTTCGGCGACCTATTGAGTACCAGAGCCATATTGGCGGTCAATCCCACGCCTACGCCGCCTGATTCGTCATATCTATCTCTGGTACTCTCAGGCCTTGACTGGTATGCCTATACTCCTGCTGAGGCTTCGTCTCGAGACACCTTCGGAGCATCGGCTTGGTCGAAGTTACGTCGTGATTCAACCTCGAGAATTGCATCAAGATATTCCAGGGGTAGCCCATTGCCCCACAATTGCAGCTGGAGTGCTCCCTTATTTTGCGTCTCCCTCGGCTGAATCGATTAGAAAGCATAGGCGGATGGTACAAGTCCACCCGCCGGTGTGACTTGGAGTTCACGGATTAGCAGGTTTCGGCTATATGAAGCAAGGGATAGAAGCGGATATTAGAGAATAATTGGAGCTATACGATTATCGCTGGCCACCGTACCTGAAAACCGGGACAAAGGCGGCGAGCTCGAGAAGCAAGTTACTTTAATGAAAAAGAGATTCCAAGTATACAAAACGAATATTCGCAGACATAAATTATTCGGTGAGATATGAAATAAATGAGCTTCGGAGTACTGTCCACACCCAGTGATTGGAGATACCTGCAGAAAACTCCAAGGTGGTGCTCCCGGGCTAGCCCGGCGTCAGATCTCGAGGTCACATGATAGCTGGCACTTCTTATTTGTGATTT
>JAYRCO010000988.1:0-14426 GCA_037042815.1 Ceratobasidium papillatum | reverse complement strand
CGACCGCCTCTCTCATAGGCTGACTCTCGAGGATTTGGACGAAGTCGACCAGGATGACAAAGCCCAAAATGAATCAGATGACGAAGCTGAAGTTGTAGTTAGTCCTGCAAAGAAACGACGAAGAATCATGTCGCCACCAGCTCCGCCAATCCCATCCTCTTCCTCAGGATCTCTCCTCAAATCCGCACGACTCGACCAGATTGAGTTCGTGGCTTTGATCCGAACACTCCTCGCCCATCCTAATGTGTCGTTTCTAATAACTTCCATCTCTGGCGCATCACGGGCTATCTTACACTCGTTGCAGCGATACTTCGTCGAGTATCCTGTCGAGGCAACGGCCCACCAAGATGCTATTTGGGCATTGAACTCTGCACTCGTACATCTTGAACTCAATAGATCGCGGGAGCTGATAGCGTTTGGAGCTAAGCTGTGGTCTCCGCTACTCGACTTATGGACCACCAAAGTGCGGCCTGTGAAGGAGGGGCTTGTGCTGGCGTTTACCATTCTCATGCCTATCATGATGGAGAATGATGATCCTCATTTCCAGAGAGTGGACTCTCTCGCTCGCTTAAACGCTGCGCTGGACGCAGAACCAGACAATCGCTCTGGTCTTGAAGGCCTTTCTCTGGATGTGATTCGGTTGCGTCTTGCACGTGGGGAAGATGTTCGCGGTGCCTTCGAAGCGACTTCTTTTAAATACGGTGCCGATTTTGGTGCATCTCACGCCCTCTCATGGGTGGCGTTACAACTCCAAGCCGATTGTATTGCCAGGGTTAGTTTTAATTTTGCTTTGTGAGGGCTCTGTTCTGAATCAGACTCTCAGTCACTGTCGTATGTAGGGTCCATCCGAGATACACCTCGCCGTGGAGGCAAAAGTCTTCGGCTTTCCAACCCAGTCTTGTCGCTTCTATCCTTCATCAAAGCTGTTCCTTCAACTCGCAATTATCGTCTCCAAGTGTTGCTATTTTTAATTGAACGACATTGGACGGAGCTTTCCACAACGATTCAATCTGAAATATGTGCAACTTTGTCCTCTTTTTTGTCGCAGGACGATCATATTTCCGCCTCCTGGGCATTCGTCTGTTGTGCCGCAATTGCCTGCACGGAAAAAGTGTCCATTTCTTCGCCAGTATCCGCAATCTCAAGTGAAATTGTAATCTTCTGGAGTCACGCTATTCGGCGGATCAGCGTCGCGCTGGAGTGTCGGGCGGCTTGTCACGCGGCCAATGCGATTGTCCGTAGCGGATATCTGGATAATCAAACACTCTACAAGGATATCGAAACATTCACGACGGATCTTCTCGTCCAAGGCCCGGCTTTTCCTCATGATAGTGTTTGTTCGTTCCTCGCCGAGTGTCTCCGCTTTGCGAGTCGAGACGTACGTCTCTTTCGGAAACAACTAGAAGATAAGGTTCTTGGTTGGTTATCCGAGACGTGGAATGTCACAGAAATTGTTCGTAATGGCGCGCGAAACCGTCTAGACACCCACTCTCCTTCTGACGTCCTCGAACTCCTCCAAACTTCTTGTTTGTTGACGCGATGCGTGGTTTCTGTGCCATTTGCTATCCTGCCCGACTGTGCGACTACAGAAATCATGCTTGACCGCCAGAGAACCGATCTTATTCGGAATTATCTTGTATACGCTCGGCTTCCCAAATTTCAGTACGCTGGCGCCTCTCGTCTCAGCCTTGATGCAAATGTTGCTCCAGGGCCACCCTCTCATCCGGTCAAGGCTGAGGAAACGAACCTGATTGCGCCGAACGACCGTGCACGCAAATCTTCCGCATTTCTTCTGAAGTCTCTCGATAATCTCTTGGCCGAATGGGACTCTGTGAAGGATGCCACTCTCATGCCGCGGGAGGCTGCGCGCAGGGCCGCAGATCTCGTATGTCTCGCGCTTTGGTTTGAAGCCTCCCTCGAGTTTGATGGGATGCGGCCGAACACACGTGTGATCAAAATCGCGTGCGCATTGGTTCGTAAAATCATACCGTGCCTATCGACTTCGAGGTGGACTCTAGAAGAGAAGGTCGTAGTCTTACTCGCATTCGATGCTATTATTGATGATGGAGAAGAGAGCGTTGAGCACACCCCTTGGCACGGAATCCTTGATCCTGACGTGGACACCGGTATCAAACGTCGAGCTTTAGCTCAAATGATGCATCGCGAGAAGTCGATGACAAAAGAGCAGCAGATGCTGCGTCGAGGTTTATTGCGAAAAATATGGCAGTGGGCAGATGTACGTTTTTGAATTTTTATTTTCTGGTACGCCGGAGCTAAGCATAAGGTTTCGTAGGTTCAACTCGCATTTGCCGATCTCATTGTATTCTTGCGGAAGTCTATTCATGATGTCAAACCAACCATCCCCGGGGAAGGAAAAGCTTCGGCTTTCGACCTCGATGCAGATGGGTTTTCCGAAATAAGGACATCTAGTTCTGAACCTACTGTTCGAGCAGCAGACAACTGGACGGTACCCCGTACCTCCCAGGCTCTGATATCGTTCGCCACTCGGTTCTTGACTGCCGCTCCGATGTTACAGTCATCAAATCTAGAGCCAACGAGGGACCGCAATCTCTTAGAGTTTGTTCAGTCTTGCGACGGGTTAGCTTTTTTCACGCTCGCACCAGAGGTATTTGAATGCGTCCGTCGTCGATATCTTCATATGGGTACTTCCAATTTGGAAAGTATGCTTGATCATTTAGGAGAACTCCTCAAGTCATATGGTCACCCACGCTGCGAAAAGATGCAGTTGATTCTACTCGCGTTTCTGGATTGTGTCATGCCGTTGTGGACAAAACCCGCCGATATCGACAAAGATTATAGCATTCAATCTCGGGTTTTACTTCACTGGTTTTCGGAAATGTTAGTCACGCAGAAGATCCATTCTTGGAAAAGTAGGGATCGCCTTACAGTACTTATGGGGAGCTACCTGGCGATTGACCCACAACAGTCTATCTGGTCGGTTTCTTCTAATGACGAGTCGGAAGAAGTCTCTCCAGAATATCTCCCTGGCACAATGCTTGTCAATCTAGGATCCGATTGCGACATTCGTGTGCGTTTCCGGACTGCCGAAGCTACGGCTGGCGTTTTTAGGTCATTGAAGCATACCGACACGAATCCATTGGCGTTCTATCAGGATGTTCGGGCGCAGCTTTCTGTTTCAATTGATGAGTACGTTAAAAGCTTTAACCCATTCTAACTGCCCTAATACGCACGAACAGCTTTGAGGGAATGTTGACCCGTTTTATTGCGCTGGGGAACGTTATGGTAGTAAGCTCTTCGGTTAGGCGGGGTCCATATTGGCATCTTCTGGAGACTTGCTATCATTCGACTTCTTTCAGTCGTCACATGGAGTCCGTGCTGGTTGCAGTCTCTGATCGTATGGGTCTAACCAGTCTCTCTCAGCTATTTGAAGCATACGCATCTCAAATCGCGTTCTCAACTTTCCTCGCAGAGAAGGATTTTGCGCATATACCCAGTCACATATTAGGTTACAAGTCTTCTAGAGAGCGTATCGAGGAGTCTTTCAAACTTGTTGGCCCAACACTTCTACTAGCTGGTGGTCTTAGGAACCCCACTTCGCATGGCATCAAGCAATTCCAGAGTCTCTGCAAAAGCATTGGCATTTCTGAGCCTGAGGGCCTTCGAAGCTGCTTCCACGACGTCGTAGGACTCTCTATCGTTTTCTATCATGAAGAAAGCCTTGATCAGAACACGCATTCTTTGACCCAGGAGGCAACGACCGATTTGAAAAATGAGATTCTTAAACGCACAAATGACGCTTGCCCTCCTGGAGAATTGGCGCAGGATTACTTGGCTCGTATAGCTCCTTTGATTGTAGTCTCGATTGTTCGCACCATCAACGGGGCATCTGACGAGGAAATCGTTAGCGCGTTTCGTCAACAGGGAAAAGCCGGTGCAGCGAAAGACTTCGAGACTTTCCAGTACTTCTGGGGTGACGATGATTTTCCTATGCACGATCCGGTGCTACCAGCATTCACTCCTCAAACAGTGGTTGCCTCTCTCTTTTGGTTTCTCGAAAACCAGTCATCCCTCTTTGTGGAGCCCCACCTGGCATACCATGTGGCACACCGCTTGTTCATGGCCATTAACAAATCCCCTCTTGTGAATGAGCAGCTTCGTCTCTTACGCGCTCTGAGCATCGTGGTTGCATCGTTGAAGCACTTTCGGAAAGATTGGTTGCTCTTGCGCACACTCATACACGGCTATTCGCTACTTCTCACCCAACCCGACCTGGCGCGCATGGCTCAGTCCGCGCTCGATTGGTGCCTCACTTTCATTCCGAAACATATCACCGCAATCACTTCGGGAACTCCGCGACTCGAGGTTCTGGGTAGAATGGGCCGCATTGCATATGATTACACCC
Source organism: Ceratobasidium papillatum (assembly GCA_037042815.1). NCBI lineage: Eukaryota > Fungi > Basidiomycota > Agaricomycetes > Cantharellales > Ceratobasidiaceae > Ceratobasidium > Ceratobasidium papillatum. The sequence continues at coordinate 10,042 of JAYRCO010000988.1, read as the reverse complement.
GCGAAACTGATACTTTTATGCATCAACTTGGGGGCAAACTCATGGACTGGGTCGAAGGTGTTGCAGCCAGACTCGAGAAAGAGGCTTCAAAATCGGATGAATCCCAAAGGCTTCAGCCTGAAATTCTCAATGTCCTCGCTCTCTGGCCAAGACAACTCAAGTACCCAGAGCTGGCATCACGAGCGGAAGAGCTAGACTCGGACAACATGTCCTATATCTTGCAGCACTACGCATCTAACGCGAGCAAATTCCGGACCGTTCATCGTCTACTTTCGATTGCACACAGTGGCGAGGCGAAGCTGTCTACGTTTGCGAAAGCTGATTTCTGGCACTTGAAATCGTGCATCCCTTCAGGAGACCAACTGCAAAACGAAGATGCTGCAGCCTTTACAGCCTTGTTGTTTGCTAACAAGGGGAGCATTTCCACGCTGACCTCCGACCAAAATGATGATCATTCGGTGGATTCCATACACCGCATACACGCCACAAAAAGCAAACGAGACTCAACATCTCCGCTTATGGCGATATTGGTTGTCTTATTTGATTTGGTGTATTCTGAAGACCCATCGAAGGTCTACACTGCATATCAAACAATCGGCCGTTTATCGAGTTTGGATGTCGATGCTACCACTTTCCCCGGAACCCCTTCAACTTCTCGCAGCGTGCAACAGGAGCGAGTCTTCTATACGCGTCATGTAGAACCGCAACTCACCCTTGAGCTGAGGTCCATCGAAGAGCTATCAACAGCGGATGATATTAAGGCTGCCTCGGGAGACTATTCGAAATGGGTCTGTACCATGGGCTCTTATTTTTGCGCAATATTATCGTCTGTGAATGGCCAGGAATATTTTGCTCAGCTAGTGGATATCATTCATATGGACGAAGTACTTGCCAAGCAGCTCCTGCCTGTCTTAATCCATGCGATCCTCCAACACGAAGAATTCCGGCTAGGCTCAGTCAAGTACAAAAATGACGAGCGATCAGCTAGGGCTTATATATCTTCGTATCTTACAGGGCTACTTGTTCGAGAATCTATCTCAACTTCTATCATTGGTTGTGTCATCCAGATCGTGCTCCACCTACGAAATTTCCATCCACTTTCTCCTACCGAGCCTCGAGACTGGCTATCATACAATCACTGGTTAGACATTGACCATCGACTACTTAGCGAGGGAGCACTACGTTGCGGCGCCTACACAACAGCAGTTTTATTCCTAGAACTTTACCAAGATCGCACCCATGATTTCCCTGCCGCTCACATTACTCGTAGCACTGAAGAAATACTCTACGATATCTACACCCATATCGATGAGCCTGATGGGTTTTATGGGATTCGGAGTGATGATGTACAGACACACTTGATTCGACGGTTTCATCATGAAGGTCGTTGGGACAAAGCCTTTCAGTTCTTAGGCGCTATGTTCGAAAGCCCTGGAACATCTACCTCGAGTATCCCAGGGATTTTGAATTCACTGCAATCCTTCGGATTTGACAACATGGCGATGGCGATGATTAACGGTTCGCAACGTGCTCAAGTTCCTTCGACTGATAACGGATACTCTCTTGGCTGGCGTACCGAGACTTGGGATCTACCCGTAACATCTGGAGAGTTCCCTCCTGGGTCCGCACTATACTATGCTTTGCGAGCGGTACACCAGGAGCGAGACCCTGCTACGGCGGAAATTCGTGTTCTAGAGGCTCGCCGCGGTGAACTGGAGCGTCTAAGGATACTAGGCCTCGAAGATATGTCACAGATTCATCAATCGACGCGAGCCTTGATGTGTATTGGTGAAGTCCAGAAATATCTCCAGGCACCCGGTTTCGAGCAGGCAGTCGGGAACCACGCGTTTACCCAGCTTTCTACTGATTTTGAGTAAGTGTTGTCATTTTTCTCCGCCATTAGTAATACTCAGACATTTTCATGACCAGGTTTGATGATTATGAGTCTCTTGTTGCCACCCGCCTTTCCTTACTCCGAGCTGGCATACACAAAAATCGTGCTTTACAAATAGGAAACCTGGACTCGGATTCTACCAAAGTACTCCTGAAAACCGAACAAGATCTCCTGATACGACTATCTGAATCGGCTCGAGACTCGCAAAAATCCCAAATAGCACTCAACTCGATTACGAGAGCTAATAACGGCACAGTTTTGAACGAGTCTGGCTACGCCCAGGAGTTTGCGAGTGTGATGTGGGCCCAAAACGAGCAGAAAATGGCTGTCGAGTTCTTGAAACAATTCCTTGCCCGACAGTTGGACAAGCGCGGCCGGTCGAAGGATATTGTTCCAACTGCGCAGCTCCTTTCACTTATGGTAGGTTCAGCTTCTAATATACGATTCATTGTAGACTTATTCTTAAACAGGGTACATGGATTTCCGATGCACGTTTGGAACAACCTATGGATATTCGCGAAAAATACTTTGGGAAAGCTGAAAAGATGCTAAAGGACCTTCACCACCATCCTTCGCATGCAATCGTCTACCATCGTTATGCCAAGTTTGCCGAGGAACAGTACAACACAGTGCTAAAGTCCTCTCCGGAGGTTAGGCGTCTCAAGGCGAGAATGGACCGCAAGAAGAACGAACTCACCCAGATTGGGGAGAGTCTGCGATCTTTGGTTGGAAATGCCCAGTTGACACAGCAGCAACGCAAATCTCAAGCTTTGCTAAAGGCTGACACAGAACAGTTTGAGAGGTACAACAAATCTCAGCGGGTTTTCCTCGAGCAAGCAATCGAGATGTATTCCAAATGTTTGGTTGCCGACGACTCCCAGAACAACGAGATTATGATTCGACTGTCCTCGTTGTGGTTCATGAACTTTTCCGACGACGCTTTGAACAGCTCAGTTCTCCAGACAGCCCTTCAAGAGATTCCCTCCCACAAATTTGTCTTCCTTGCGCATCAAATTTCCGCACGATTATCCTCCGCAGACGACCCAGGCCATAACAACGTCCGCAGTTTAATGGCTCGTCTCTGCCGCGATCACCCATTCCATACGCTTTATCAAGTATATGCGCTCAGTTCTCCAGACAGCCCTTCAAGAGATTCCCTCCCACAAATTTGTCTTCCTTGCGCATCAAATTTCCGCACGATTATCCTCCGCAGACGACCCAGGCCATAACAACGTCCGCAGTTTAATGGCTCGTCTCTGCCGCGATCACCCATTCCATACGCTTTATCAAGTATATGCGCTCGCTTCTCCTCGACCCAGCACTGCAACCACGAGCCGAAGACAGTCACGCAACGCCGCCGCCGACCCCCAAGCTCAAAGTGGACGAGACGAAGCTGCTCGTGCAATACTCGATCAACTTCAACGTGATCCTCGAGTAGGCAAACGCTTGTCTCAGTTTATTCGGCTATGTGATGCTTGCCTTCAGTGGGCAAAGTATTCACTGAAAGCGGACAAGGCACTCAAGGATAGTAAAACCAAAATGGTCCCGACACATCTCGATATCGCAAAGCTAAAAGACTTGGATGTACCCGTCTCAACCGCATATACTCCAATTGATTTGTCTTGCCGATACGGGGATTCGCTTGTGCGCGTCCAGCGGTACGGGAGCAAGTTTTCGACTGCTGGTGGAATCAATTTGCCCAAAATTAGCGATTGTCTCGGTGATGACGGGGAGCGGTATAAACAACTGGTACGCTCAAACTTGATTCTGATACATGCTACTTTTACTCATGACCACATAGTTCAAGGGCGAGGGTGAAGACGATTTGCGGCAAGACGCGGTCATGGAACAAGTCTTTGAGCTCGTGAATATCTTACTTCAACGAGATCGAGCCAGCAAGAAGCGTAACCTAAGCGTCAGGACGTACAAGGTCATTCCACTAGCCGCACAAGCTGGAATGTTGGAATTCGTCACAAACACTATGCCTCTCGGCTTATGGCTGCTAAACGCCCACAGAAAGTAAGTGGTATTACGTACCACATAAGCCTCGTCACTGACCCTCATACTAGGTTCAATCCAAACGACTGGCAGCCCCAAAAATGCACAGAAAATCTTCGCAAAGCTCGTGCGACTGGCAAACCTCAAGCACTGCTCGACGCGTTTATGGAAATCCGAGAACACTTCAAACCTGTTATGCGGCATTTCTTCACCGACGCGCATAAGCTCCCAACCGCATGGTTCGATATGCGGCTCAACTATCAGCGCTCGGCAGCTACAACTTCCATTGTTGGACACGTACTCGGGCTAGGAGATAGGCATTTGTCCAACATCTTAATCCATAACATGACGGGAGAAGTCGTGCATATCGATCTTGGTATTGCGTTTGACCAGGTACGTTGGTTCAAACTCCCACCCAATCTATTCTCACTCATTTGTGCTCGCAGGGCCGGCTTTTGCCTATTCCTGAGACAGTTCCGTTCCGGCTCACTGCGGATATGGTAGACGGCTTGGGCTCTTCTGGGACAGAGGGCGTCTTTAGGCGTTGTGCAGAAGAAACGCTGCGTGTGCTACGAGAACAAGCGAGCGTCATCAAAACTATTCTTGAGGTGTTCAATCACGATCCGCTTCACTCTTGGTGTGTTTTTTCTTTCAAATGCGTATCACATAACGCTCACTGTTTGTACAGGTCCGCTGCGCCTGTAAAGATTAAACATATCCAGGGCACATCAGATACAAACACTGATGGAATGGGGCTGGACAGCGCTGAGGCTGAAGCTGCTGACCGTGCACTCTCATCCGTGTCGAGGAAGCTGGATACATCCATGAGCGTGGAATACACGGTGAACGATCTTATTGCCACTGCAACGGATCCTAGCAATTTGTCTCAGATATTCGTTGGTATGTAGTCTTAACCCAAACCGCCGCTTTTACCCAATTAACCGGGCTTTTTCGTTAGGTTGGAACCCCCATGTTTGATAGCTTGAGCTTTCACCTATTCTCAATCTCATTTATTGATTTCTCTGTATTTAGAGCCTAGAGCTGTTTCGTACATAATCTTATAGTCCATCTCTCCACCTGCTGCTGTGTTCATCTCGCACACCCACAATGAAGATGTATAGCATTGCATAGGTAATAGAACAGCACATCGTGGAGCTTACAGCATAATCGCAACGAAACCATCGCCCTCCCCGTATAGCGCTTATGACGCCTCGGCAGCGCGTTGCCTCCTGCGCTGGTCGCGCTCCTCGGAGATGGTGAGCTTGGTACCCTTTCCCTTGGGGAGCGAGATCCAGGCTTTTGAGCCCTCACCAATAACGAAGATGTTGGAGATTCTATTATTGTTCAAATTATTGGAAGGTAATTTCTGTGAAATATAATGAAACTTACCGGGTGGCGAAGGTGCGGTCAAGGACGTCCTTGACGTGGACAATATCGAAGCCTCCAACGTGACGCTCACGGTGGACAATGGTACCCGCACGACCCATGTTACGTCCACCGGTGATCATGACGAGGTTACCAGTATCGAACCTGACAAAGTCGGTGATCTTGCTGGTGACAAAGTCGAACTTGACAGTGTCGTTGACTACACTCTTCATATGAGCAGACTGAGCCAATATATGTTCTATTCTGCTTACCCTTGATGTTAGGATCAGGGTAACGGATTGTTCGGCCGTCGTGGGTGACGATGTAAGGGACACCACGAGCACCGAGCGCGACCTTGCGGACCTTGAGGAGCTTGTAGGTAGCCTCCTCTCCGGTAATGCGGTGGATAACGAAACGGCCCTTAACATCGTATAGCAGACGGAAGTGCTCGCCAGACTTCTCGATGGAAACAACGTCTGATTTTTGGATTTCAGCATACATATAGATCATATAAATAGAATAAACGCACCCATGAAGCCAGTGGGGAAGGTGTTATCGGTGCGAACCTTGTTGTCCACCTTGATCAATCGCTGGGCGGTGATGGCAGTAACCTCACGGCCAGTCAAGGCATATTTGAGGCGGTTGCGGAGGAAGATGGAAAGGGGGAGGGATTCACGGAGTTTGTGGGGACCGGGGGAAGGACGAGGAGCCTAGTATATCGATCGCATAAATCTCCATTTTGTCAACTTGCAATTCGGATCTTGTACGCACATAAGTTCCAGAGAGCTTGTCCAGCATCCATGCGCTGGGCGCAGCAAGGCGCTTCAAGTGCTTTTTGGGTCCTCGGGCCTACATGAATCCAAGTATTGTAGTTAGCGTCTCATCTTGTGTAATCCATCCACCCAAGACCCCTCCATCCGTCCTTCCACCTGGTTTAACATTGTCCAAACAGCATCTCATCCCATCCTTCAGCATAATTCCATATCCAGAGACTCACCATGATGGATTTGGCGTTGCTGAACGGTCTTGACGGTCTTGACGAGGATTCGGACGCGCGCCGGTGTTGATTTCGCGTACAACTTTGCTTCCGGTGCCGGCAGGCGCTAACCGCATAGCCACAACCATCTGATTATGTCATCACCTGCTCACGACCACTGGAACAAACAATCTGAACACCAGCAAGAGCGTGCACACATAAGTGGCTGGTTCTTTTAGATTGAACTGTTGGCACATTCTCCCTTGATTATTGAGTATTCATCTACGAATTTATTTGTATTTACATGTAAACAACCACCGTTGTATCGACCCAACAAATCGAAAATCAATCTCAGCCTGAGAGAAATCACCGAAAACAGAATAATCATGCTCCAATACGACACTCTGAAGCCGATAGCTCATCACGGAGACACTGCTATATAAGTTGCTTGGCAGCTCCGGCTGGCTGAGGCCGCATATGTGACAACCTGAAGTCCGCTATTGTCACCGCAGAGCCACCACGTGCCACTCTGAACCCCGTGGATAGCGAGGAAGGTATTATCAATTAAATCATATCCGGCATGGGCGATAGCTTGGTTGCGGAATGCTGGAGATGTATTGGCAGCCGGCGTTGTTGCGTTGTACGGAAGATCTCCGGACGAATCATCTGGATCTGATGGTAGGAGATTAAGAGCTCTAGCTCGAACGTGCAAATTCCATGACAGACTTACGTGTGTAAGTCCCCAGTACTCCATTGTACAGCTGAAAATCAGTTCCAAACAGATCCGGTGTGGCGAATAAGTTCAACACGCCAGGCTCAGGATTGAGATAGTACAAAAGGATGTTTCCGGTAGATACTACAGGAGCGCTGGGGCTCGCTGTAGTGACCAGCCTGAATGGACCCGGACGCGTAGATACATCCGCCGCAGTTGTGGCAGCAAGGTAGAACGAGAATGTAGAGAGGATATGTGATTGCTTCATGGTGGAAACAAAGCGCTTGAGGATGTAGTTTTTGCAGAAACCCAGCCATGCACGCTCTCCATTATATAGCTGTGTAGTACGACAAACGGATCAAGCCCATCGCGAAGATTGATCCTCGCGCAAATCGCTCGTGCTATGTATAGGTTGTGCATTGCATCCCATAACGTTTTGCCTCCGCATCGTCGGAGAGGAAGAACTTCGAACGCATACACGCGGCATGATGGTTCCTGAGAAGCATATATCGAGAAGACAAAAGAAGCAAAGGCCGATCTACTTTGGTGTCTGACAAACATCGGCCATGAAGTCGGCAAAACTCTGAAGTGCATGTATGTTTCTCGCCAAGTTTTACTTGCAGCATGTCTAGCACTTCTATAGTAGCTTTATGGATATTTATGAGCTATGTACTGCAGCCTTGAATCAATCAGATGAACGTATAGGATAATAATGCCTCAACTCGGTGGCATTAACAGTTTGGCAACGGAGCCGAGACTTGGCACATCAACTGGTAAATCCTGCCGATTATTTCGTAACTAGTCAGAATCGCTAATATCTCTCACCATATTTGGACCTGGATCGGTCGAATGAGGCAATAGATACTTATGAAGTTGAAACACAACATACCGTGCGTCAAACTGTGTCTTCACAATATGACATAGAATAAAGCAAACGCAGTTATTTTACTTAGACTTGTATGACGTGACCGGTTATCAATATAAACAATTTGGCAGCCAAACCCAGCAAGAACAAGAAGAGAACATATGCACGTAAATAATGAGGTACTCTCAGAAAAGGCCCATTTGGTATGTTAAACAGCTGTGTTCTAGATCGGCACCTTTCTGAGCGAATCGACGTCGGACAGGTCCCCAGCTTCGTACGCAGGAGCAACGTTGGATGTATCATGGGTAAGGCTGTTCATAGCGATACCCATGGCGTCTCCTGCGACGTGCGTGCTCCCACAACCGCTGTATCCAACGCTTTAGCTATGCGTGTTGCGACAACTTTGAACAAGGTAAAACTCACCATTCTATACCGCTGTACCCTTCCCTGGACAAAGCTCTCCAACAGACGACTAAAAGAGCGATAAGAGTTACACCCTCGAGAAAAGCAAACGATGCGGATATAATGTCGATGATATCGAGAGGAGTCAAGGTGTAGCCTTGGTAGTCATAAAAATAATACATGGTGGTAATGCATATAGCCGTGATACCACCAGCGAACCATGTAAGCGAGAAGAGGGCCAAAGGCCAGATATGCCCCGCGTGTTTGAGAAGTGGAGGCGTAGGACATTGTGGGATTGTGCTCCGTTTTTTGTATTTCGCCAGGAGGCACCAAATGGTAATGTGATGGATTAGAGTGGCCCCGAAAACGGAGGGGATAACCAACACTGAGGAGAATCCAAAGCGACCCATGCTCAGGCCAAAGGATATGGTAGATAGCGCTAGTGAGGCTATGAGGAGCCGATTTACCAGTTTACCTCGAGAACTCTGTGAAAAGTCGGAGCAACGACCAACAGGGGAAGAAGTGGTCATGATTTGGTAGGTGTATAGGAGATGTGCTAGTAGAGAGGACTGGGGCACCACCTTATAACGGACGAGATTAGTGATGGATAAGCCGTGGATTAAGCAACCTTGCTGTCACCGCATTGCCCTAGGCGCATCGAATTGCAAGTTTTACTGACATGGCCAAACCGGTGCGTATGCTGTGCATGAGAGCTAACACGCTAACGATCGCTTGGCACAAACTCAATTAACCTGTGCTTGGCATGGAATTAGGATAGGTTGTCCGTATGAGATAGAGCAAATGAAGAGCATTAGAAAGGCAATAAGTCCGTGAAGCGACAAAGGATATGTAAAGTTTATGTGTCGCTCGATGTACTTGCACCCTGCCTGGCCTTTGCCTCCAGCCCACGAGGTGGCAATCCACGCCGAACCAGCATGACCTGGCTGTCGGAGACCATGACCACCGGGCTTCCCTCTTTGGGAAGTGTTCCCGAGGATCGCTTCGACGGTTCGTTGTTTTCAAAGACGCGGCGAAAGTTGTCGCCTTGGATAACTTGTATGGCTTTGCCATCCCTTACGTCTCGAATCTCCGCGTGTCTTGACATGCATATTACGAGGTACGGCCAGTCAAAAGCTGTTGGAAAGTGGTCGTTAGTAAGTCCTGATCAAAGGCGCATACACGAACTAACCGAATGAATTAGACACTCCACTCCATTCCATGACAGGGCTGTCCTCCAACTTCCACCCGCCCTTGTCGACGTGGAAGGCACAGTCTATATGGTAATATCAGTACGAATCCATCAGAAAAAAGAACCGCTGGTCTCACGGGTATAGCACAACAGAAAATCACTCTCAGTCCGGTATATCGCAATCGGCCGTAGATCTCGTAATGGCTTCAGGAACGTAAGAGACAAATCGGCAGGGTCTAGTAAGGCTTGGACATCAAGAGTCTTGGGGTCGACAACCTCAAAGCCGCTTGCACACGCCAAAACAAGCCTAGTTTTGAGAAAATGGATCGAGTAACACTGAGAGGCCACATAAAACTCCTGTACCGAGACCAAATCAATAAGGTCCTTAGACCTTGAGGTTGAAAATGAATAACTTACCTTGAATCCCTTAAGGCCTGAACGATTATTCCCTGCTTTGAAAGTCAACTTCTTATTTTTTGTCCGGTGCTCCTCCGGAGCGGGTTCTTCGCAGTCATTGGTTGGTTCAAGCATTTTGACGATACTTGAGAGTTTCTGCGACTTGATTAGTCAGGTTAACCAGCCTCTCTCCCTTTTTTGGGGGGGATGATGTTACGGGAGAGAGTCTGGGACGGACGTGTGAT
>JAYRCO010000987.1:0-14426 GCA_037042815.1 Ceratobasidium papillatum | reverse complement strand
AAAAGGCGTTGATGATTTGAGAGTTGGACGTAACGGTGAGAGGAAGTTCGGCGAATGGCTTTAGATCGTGGTCTTTGATTGCCAAGAGGACTGGTCCTTGCGCCGGGTCGACGTTGAATTTTGTGAAGAGATCGGGGTTTCGGGACTAGAGTAGCGTTAGAGAATCCTCTGTGGCCTTGAAACCGAGTAAGCTTACTTTGTATACAGGAGGAGTACCCAAGAGCGAATTTGAAGCTTCATCGATGCTAGTCTGTCAGATAAAATAATAAAATGAGTATGAAATCATAATGGTGAATACGGCAACGTACCAGATAGTCCTGGGGAGTAGAATAGGTGTATAAAGCCAAGAAGAATACAGGTTCCTTCTTTAGAACATCGTCAACTTCATCCGAATTGATTTGTTGGACGCCTCTACGAATGCACTAATATTAGACAAGAATTTTTAGAAAGGGGGGAACTGGCGTACGGCGAAACAGCACGTAGAACAAACTGTTCTAGTGCGTCAATTTTCCTCCCGCCTCGGAAATCAACTTTCTGGCCAGCATGAAAGCTAAAACTTGCGGTCATAATCTGTCACAAGTAGCTCCAATAAGAGGGACTTACAAGAATAACGTTGGGTATCCATCGACTCCTTGTGCTTTGCACAAACTGCCATACCGGTCACAGTCTATTTCAGCAATATTTGCGCGTCCTTTAACCCTCGTCGCAAGTTCAACCCAGACTAGAAGGGACAGAGGTAAGGTGACATCGTTGAGTATAGCTCGTAAACAAACCTGGTGCGAGTTTCTTGCAGTGGCCACACCTATGTGGGATCAGATACTGGGAGAAGTAAAGGCACAACTAAAGCGTACCATGGCGCATAGAATTTAACAAAAGTTGGGCCCTCGGCGAGGGTTTTCTCGAAGTTATCAGCAGATAACACCAAAACTGAGCCATCGGCGTTTACATGAGGTGTTTCTGGGGTTGGCGATGCAGTTGACTCGGTTGATTTGGAGTATTCCGCAACAGCTTTGTCAACAAACTTGGCAAGGTCATCATACGAGCGATCGCCTGCATATTCCCAGATTTTCTTTCCATCTTGGAGCCTGAAGGCGGATTAGGCTAATTCAGTCGAGGTGGTGTTTGACTTACAGCATAACCTGAGGATATCCAGTAACCTTGTTTGCACTGCACAAATCTGTGCAAGGTTAGCGGAAACCCAAGTCACGTCAAGAAGCAGCATACCTCCTTGAGCAATGCAATCGACTTGAGCCATGGTGAATCCAGAAATCGCTGCCAAAGGTGATTTCTCCTCGGCTACCTTATCCCATGTCGGCGCAAACCGCTTGCAGTGTGGGCAATATGGGCTATAGAACTCAACAAGCCTAGTTCAGATATTATCAGCATAGCATTTATATTGACAGATATTAGCATACCATAATCCCTTGCTAACAGAAGAATCAAAGTCTGCTCCTGTGAGATGCGCGGCAAAGGTAGGAGTTGCGGTAAGGATGATCGAGGCGACGACGAGTGTCAGAGCGTGAAGAGAAGATATTGAGATAATCATTTTAGGCAACCCGCCCGATTTCCTAGAAAGGTTTGCGAGCAAAGGGCAGCAAGAATACAGACACGTCCGGGTGGTGGCAAGCTGAGTGATACGTCGCCCTGTCTGGCGACCGAACCCTGTGACTAGCGCCGGGCGATAATCATTTGATTTCCTCTTCTCGACAACCATGAGATCGTACCTTGGGGACGATCAGTTTCCTCCTTTAAAAAATGACTTGCTTCTGCGAGCCGCAAGAGGTAGGCCATAATTGTGTTTAGCTGCATGGTATTCTTCTCATGCGGAATGGCATTACTAGGCGAAGTCACTGAGCGAGCACCCGTTTGGGTGATGCGACAAGCAGGCCGTTACCTTCCTGGTGAGTGCATACAGCCGATGCTATACGTCTTGATCTCAAAACATCGACGAAAGAATTTAGAGAGTTAAGGAAATCTCATGGTTTCTTCGAGATCTGCCGTACTCCTGAGCTCGCCACCGAAATTACGCTTCAGCCAATTCGACGCTATTCCGGCCTACTCGATGCCTCGATCATATTCTCTGATATTCTTGTGGTACCTCAAGCTATGGGACTTGTTGTTGAGATGCACGACGGCGCCGGCCCTGTATTCCCTGAACCTTTAACTGCTCCTGATGATCTCGATCTACACCGGCTTCAAGACAAAGTCGACGTAGAAAAGGAACTAGGCTACGTATTCGATGCTATCACGATGACTCGGAAAGGACTCAAAGGCGAGGTGCCACTCATCGGTTTCTGCGGCGCACCATGGACTCTAATGGGTTACATGATTGGATCATCCAAAGCGCTACCACGCACCAAACAATGGATGTTCAAATATCCTGAAGAATCCAAAAGGTTGCTGTCTCGTATCACGACAGTATGCGCTGATTTCTTGGTTGGGCAAGTCAAAGCAGGCGCTCAGGTAAGCTTACCTAAAGCCCTGATTGAGCATGTCTCATTGTCAACTTAGCTCTTGCAAGTCTTCGACTCGAATGCAGGAGACTTGAGCCCACACGACTTTGCCACATTCTCACTTCCGTATATCAAAGAGATTGCGTCCTCTGTTCGATCCCAACTCAACTCTCATTCACCTCCGATCCCTGTTCCGCCGATGACGCTTTTCGCTAAAGGCGCGAATCATGCGCTTCCGGAACTCGTGAACGCAGGGTATGATACTCTGGGACTCGATTGGGTTATTTCTCCCGAAGCTGCGATCGCAGCTACAGGAGGGCCGTCTAGGAAAGTCGCACTCCAGGGCAATATTGACCCGTCTATCCTGTATGGAGGTAAAGAAGCCATAGAGCAGGAGGTCAAGCGGATGTGCGACGGTTTCAAGTCAGGGGGGTCAGAAGGGCGGTGCAAAGGCTGGATCGCGAATTTGGGTCATGGGATAACGCCTGGCGTAGATCCAGAGGACATGAAATGGTTCTTGGAGTGTGTGCATAAATATTCGTCTTGATATTGAAGGTGTGTAATACAATGATTTGATGGAAAATAATGTGGATACGTGGTATCGTTACGAAGATGCTGCCAAAGTTTTAGGGATCGTTTCTTATGGTCACCGTCCCAACACGATATTTACGATCCCGTCGTAGTGGGAGGCTGTAGCTCGCAGCGCAGAGCGTAATTCTATGTCTGTTTAGTGTCTCGCTCTACAGTCAGTATTACCATCGCTTGTCATGTGTCAATTTGTTGCCTAGTTTTCCCTCAACCATCGGTTTCCTATTTCTGGTATGCGCACTAGAGCGCTCTCGTTTTCACCTTGCTTCTCTATAAATACTTTTCTCTCACCTTTCTTTCCTCTTCTTATACCTAAGAAACACAACTAAAGGCTGAGTTTGCGGATGCATATAGTTTTACAAACATGTGCATGCTAAACATAAAGTGACCCATGACCAAACACTCATCACAAACTAAAAAGAATATATCTCACACACAATTCACTAGTTCAAATTGAAGCTTGTATGACAGTTCAGCTGGTATCGAACATATGACAATACTCCCATTGCGTCGTCGAATCGGTGTTTGAAACAGTGCATTGCATTCCGGGATCTACCCTAAACATAAATTTAGGCACCAGCTCAATGTCATGGCTACTCTCGTTGAGTAGCTTGCACTTCTCCAGACGTAGGTGCTGAATTCGATTATCTAGAGTCATATAGATAAGTCCTTCAAGTGTAACAACACACTCTAGAAGGATGACCGTGGAAAAACGAGTAAATTCTGTTAGTCGAAAGGTTAATAATCCATTTTCGCCAACGAACGGTGAGCTACCGATACCAAAGCCGTTGAGTATGAGCCTTTTAAGCGACCTTAGAAGTAAAAAGCAGTTGGAAAATGTATAAGAGTCATCGCGGTAGCAATATAGGTTGGTTATGCGAAAGCGAGCAAAAAATGACTCCAAGTCGTTGTACCTTGGAGTCAGAGGCCGGAGACCGACGCCAAGCTGCAAGGGAGAGGCGGACAGGTCGATCGAGGGTAAAAGAAGCTGTAAGCTGTCTGCATCTAGAAACAGAACCAAACTATGCAATTGCTTGAGCCTGACGGCCATAGGGGGATTATGCCACCCGTCGGAGCGAATCACTGTCATTCGACTCAGCTTCAAGATAGATAACGCGGGGTTTGCGGACAGAATGTCCACCAGCTGCGATATAGGTATAGAGATGGTCATCCCTAGTCGAAGATCGACAAGACCGCGATAGGCGCCACTCTCCCAATCAAACTTGATATTCTGGATTTGGAGCTTTTTCAACGACTGCAACATACATTTCGCGTTCGCTGATCGGGTCATAATCGATTTGTTTTGGCTATGTCCATTGGGGTTAATAAGGTTCGTACCAAGCGGTCGGTACACCCGCAAGAACTTGGCAAGACTTGGGCTACCATTTTCGAGCCAGATGTTAATTAATGCAGTGGTAAGAATTCGGGAGTAGCCCTCCGATTCTCGTCAGGAAAACCCCCCGCAAATGACAAAGGCTTAGAAGTGCTATATATGCGCTTGTCACCTCCGTATATCATGTCATATTGTTAAATCCTAAATGCGTGTGACAAATGATGATACTAGTCTCTGGGGATGTCCAGTCGCGTCAGACTTACGGCCCACTTATACGCCTCATCAGGCCGATGCCGATGCCCAAATGGGGATTCTATGATTTGCTTCTAGTATTGCTAGCATCTCGCTTTTATTGTCTATTTGATCTTTATGAAATTGCTCGCATTAACGATATGCAATGTATATACAAAAGATTAGGCTATATGAGAGAAACCAATCCCGTATCTGGTTCACCAATGTGGAAGATAAGCACAGGGAATAGCGCTTCGTATATAACTGAGTTTACCGGTGAATTTTCTTTCATGCACTATGATAAATATTATAGGCAAGAGATAAATATTGCTTTAGAATGACGGTGTCGTAGAGTACTTAACCTTTGGGAAGGGAGTGGGGATGAAGTCGATATTGATTTGAGCCTCACCCCATGGATATTTAACTTCCGTGTGGTGCGAGGCGCAAGGCGTAGACCGCACCTGAAGTTTCTGCTTCGGGTGTTTTGATACTGTTGTCTGCGGAGGTGGAGCGTATAGAGTGACAGCGTGACAACTTGGAGCGCAATCCATGCGGCGCATTCCTCAAGGAGGGATATTAATACAAGCTGAGCAGCCTTAACAGTCTCGCATCCGTGAATTGGTTATTTATATCCCCTTCAGAGTGATATTTTCCTTGTCAGTCTCATCATCACTTGCTGGGTGGCCCTCATGCTGAGGTAATCAGTATAAGCGCTTGCCATTCCCACCAGAGACACGCGGAATCCCTGATGCTATAACAAGGGCATAAACACGAGCTATATGCGGCGCAATCAACATCACATCTGCAGCCCAGCGCTCAGGCGTATGCTGAACTCCATGAGCTACTGACTCGTGAATATGCATGTGTATCGGGCCATTCTGTGCGCGCGCAAGTTGTAATTGGGTTAAACGAGCCGGTATATCTGGTCCAGCATCAACATGCCTCCATAGGCATATACTGGTTGCAGCAATCTGTCACCAGTGGGCACAAACGCCAGAAAAATTGCAGAAAGTGGCTCTATCTTCTGGATAGCAGTAGTATGTCTGTGAGAGAGCAAATATGACGGCTAAAATTTCAGGAGGAAGTTTGTTAATTTTGGCTAAGCCCCAAAGTTTTTCCTCATTGCGGTTAGGGACACACACGCGGCACGAAGCCCAGTTTGCTCCGAAACAAGTAAAGCGAGTTCTGCGTCGACCTTCCAGAGAGCTTCTTCGACCACAGCTCGAGCAGAAAGAATGGGGGCAACCGCGATACAAGCAGAACGAAGAGTGGTGCACGAAATAAGGTAGGATTCTATGGCGATGGTCAATAACTTGCGTGCTATCTTCCATTGATTTAAGGTAGAATAAAAAGTTTCAGGTACACTGGGTGAGATAGGGACAGCATGGAACATGTTATAGCTTGGCTGTGGGCTAAAATACGTTTGTTCAAATGTTTCCCTTATGGTATTATCATAAGGTCATGCCTTTGAAAGATCATTTCGGTGGGGGCTGATTACCCCCAAAACGGAGCTGATGGCTGGTTTATTTGGTGTAGCCTAAATGGACGCTAGTACTAAAGGCGCAACAGATGGCAAACAGCCTTCGATACCCTGTTGAGAACTGACGCGGAGGACTGACAAGTTAAAAAATAACTCGTAATTGGTGGACCCAGTAGTCAAACTCTCAGACAGGCTATACTTTCTAAGGGGACTGAGAGGGAAGCGGGCTGAGGGTTGGGTAGATTAGTGTCAAATTGTCATAGACATGCAATTACGTCCAAGTGTGGTTTGTCACATGATTCGAGGGTATCTGCGCCACCACGCCATTGATATCTCCATTCAAACCTAGAGTTCTACGTATTCGCCTCAGGGTTTTCCCTATGACATTTGGGTTTTCAATTGACGTTGAGTGCGTATAACTAGGATCAAATGATACCTTTGGCTCTGCAGCAGTTTGCGAACCCATTGAATTGATAATGGAATACCGCGCTTCACTCAATTCAATTTGCATGCACCCTTTTCATACATATGGTAATCATCTAAAAGAGACTAAATGCTGGGCAATGCACCAGTTATCACGAAAATGATGGCCGGATATTGCGGTACTAGCAGCCACTGTCCATTTCTGTAATGCAGAAGCAAGATTACCAGGTATTTTGGACGCTTGGAAGGCCTTGTAAGTGCTTATAATTACTTCACTTGCTGGCCGAAATGGACAGTGGTTTGTAATGCCTAATAAGCTCCGCCAGGCTGCTACCGTTTTCGTGATGGCCACCACCAGGTTAATTATACAAACAAGCCCACTCTGGTGGCCACATCAGCTACACAATATATAAGCTAGCTTATTGGCCAAACATGCTGCAGTACTCCATCCGTTCGGTCGTACGGGTGTCCGAAATAATGCACATGACTTCAGGGTACCCCACCGCCAAGGACGCTCTTATTTTCTCCATTCCATCGTCTGTCCCACCGTCAAGCGACTTGCACCGCTCAAAATGCAGGCGTCGAGTGCGAAGCGCGTCAATCAGGACTCTAAGGCCGTCTAGTGTTACAACGCTATCTACGAACAAAACATAGTCTAGGGCAGTGGATGATTGGAGTAACAATTTTCGACCGGTATCCGTTTCAGTGAGCGGTTCATTGGTCATACGGAGCTCGTCTAGTACTAGGTTACGCAAGTGAGGAGCTAGTTTTGGTAGTGACACCCAGCTTAGGAGTGGGTCTTGCTTGTCGTACCGACAGTATAACGAATGAACATGCGAGTGGGCGATTAGGGACTTTAGCTCGTCGTATATCTGACTGAAGTGCACGGGGCCAATGCCAACTTCGACGGGGGAAGTAGGTAGGCGTATCGAAGGTAAAAGAAGGCGCAAGCTATCCGAATCGATATGGAACAGGGTCAACAGCCGGAGAGAGTACAGTTCAATTGGCGTGTGGCGAACCCATTCCTTCGTACGGATAATGTTCAAATGGCTAAGCTTCAAAGTAGACAGGCCAGAGCTACTAGAAAAAATGCTCACAAGCTCAGACATAGTGACGGTCGAGGGGTCGCAGGAGAAGCTGAGCTGGAGATCAACAAGTCCACGATACACAGCGCTGTTCCAGCCGAACCTAACGTTCCACAGACGAAGGATAGACAGAGATTCTGAGATATCGCCAGTGTCCTCCTTCCGATTCCATCGCTCCGCGATTTCACTCTGGGGCTGAGGTATTAGCATCATGCTCGCGTTAGGCCGATAGACTGTCAGAGATCGAGCCAGGCTTGCCTTGGCCGCGCATAGCCATTCGTTGAGTACAGGACTGACGATGCTACGAGAGTTGCTGTACGTTTCTACTTGGAGTGATTTAATTTGGTCCCTTAGCCACGTGAACATGCACAGTACATCGGACACCTGGTCACGGGAGGGAGGTCTATCGGTAATGGGTTTCGGTTCGTACATATGTATGTGTATTGGGCCACACCTAGTGCATTCAATTAGAAGGCTGGTTAGCTCATCTAACCGGCCCAGCCCGAGATCGATGTGACTCCACAAGCCTGGAGAGTCTAGCGCAATATTTCGCCAGTACGCACAGACGCTGGCGAAGTTATAGAAGCTCGCCTTGTCGGTATCACGGGAGCAGTATGCTTTTGACAAAGCGAATATATTGATTAGAATTTCGGGGGGGAGGATATTGATCCGAGCGAGAGCCCATGACTCGTAGGGATGGTGATTCTTTATTGCAGCCAACGACGTACGTATGCCGCGTATATCAGTCTCCGTAGAAGCCAATGAATCCAGTTCAGAGTCTGCAGTCTTGAGTACATCCTGGAACATGACGCGCTCATTAGGTTGGCGTATAGGAGCCTCGCAAGCAGTATGGAGTGAGGTACAAGCCTCAAGATATGACTGGATGGCAGCTGAGAGAAGATCGCGAGCGGAATTGCACTGCTCAATAGCGGATTGTAGAGTGGGACGACTTGTCTTTGACAAGGGGCCCATTTTCGAAACGGAGAAAGGCGTACGAGCTCAAAGTGAGATTTTGTATGTCAAAGGAGAGGATATTGCCACAGATAAAGGCTCGGAATTCCCTAGCTGGTACGTCAGCTGGGTAGACGAGTAAAAGTGCCGCGGAGTGAAATATATATTCGACTATGCAGGTACCTCAAATGGATAATACAGCCATATGCAGCTAGTTAAAGGGGCAAATGACGGGTCTGTAGAAAATACAGCTTGACAGTGGGGGGTGGTTGTTGTGCTTGAGGATTCGGTATATGTGGAGCTATTTCGGGATCTGCAAAATAAGCGCTGTGCTACCGCATGACAAGGCATTTATTTCCACGTGACAAAACATAGCCGTTGCGCGATTTGACACCAACCACTGCCTCAAGTGCCACATTACAAACCTTATCCCTGACGCTTGCCCCAGTCTTAGCCTTTCGCTGCTAGATTTCACTGGCATTTCTCATAAATGTGGGACATCTTCAAACGCAAACGGGACCCAAGCGAGGATCCACCACCTCGGCGATCGCCCGCACCCCCACTCACAAGCTCAGAAGCAAAATCTACGAGCTATAATGCATTCACAGTAGCACACATGGCCCAGGATGGCCCAGGCGATCAAATGGATAGCAGCGTAGCAAACAGTAGCCTCCGGTGAGTTGGTTATAAGGTGAACGATTGGTGTTATGTTTATCATAGCCAATACTCCAGTGATAATCTGTCATGCCCAGTGGCCAACCCGTCTATGGCACATGGGCTAGCCTACAGCGCCGAGAACGAGCCCTGGACGGGGTTCAAGCTATTGACAGACCTCCTTCGGCGTACTTCCGACGAGTTCGTACCTCTGAAGTCCGCGTTTGAGGCACTCTCAGAGTGCACTAGCATCCTCGAGGTTGGTACGATCGCGGGTCAAGAAATATTGTGACTGATTATATGATCAAATTAGGCGCATGCGCAAGCTCACGGGGACTACAAGCAACTCCGGAATAACCTAGATCAACTTTTCCGCAACCTTGTGTTGTGTTTCGACAGAGACGTGCCTCCATCGATGACGCCTGTGATCAACAGTCTTGCTCGGTTAGTTGTAGGCGAAGAAGTAACTAATGTTTAGCTTAAGATTTTGGCAGAGGAATCGAGCAGGAAGCAGAATTAGTGATGCAGAAACAGCGGAGAAGTGGGTTGAGTCGAGTGACACGAGCCCAGGACGACATAGAAGAAGTGATGAAATGCTATCAGAGGATACAAGGCTTGATCGAGCGACTTGCAGTAAGTGTCTCATATTTCTTCTGGATATTGAAGTAATGGTGCCCACGTCCGTAGCTAAATGTGGACCTATCAATATGGAGAATTGTGGAAGAACAAGCAGCGGTGAGTATCAAGCCAACCAGCCGGGGCCATATCTAATTGATTAAATTAAATTAGATTGCTCGTATCGAACGGCTGCCCTTTTCTCCAGCAGCTGACCACAAGTCTGCACAGTCTGACAGCTTTCTCCGGACGGTCTGTACACCAAATACGCGCGTGGATGTATTGGAGCAGATACAGAGCTGGGCAGCCAACGAAGCAGGCCGCAAGGTGTACTGGTTGAACGGTATGGCAGGTACGGGCAAGACTACAATCGCATACAGCCTCTGCGAGAACCTGTCTGCCACCCGGAAACTAGCGGCGAGCTTCTTCTGTACGCGGCAGCTGCCAGAATGTCGAGACGTGAACCGGATAATACCGAGCATAGCGTATCAACTATCCAAGTTTTCTCGTCCTTTCCGACACGCGTTAGCTAGCATTCTCATGCAAAACTCAGACGCGCACAACCAGCCGCTTAGTGAACAATTCAGGAGCCTACTAGTGATACCAATACAGAAGGTGGAGCGGTCATTTCCTCTAGATCTGGTGGTGGTGATCGACGCGCTGGATGAGTGCGAAAGCAGCGATGGCGTAGGTCGAATGTTAAAAGTGCTACTGGGCCAATCGTCCAATCTTCCAGTCAAGTTCTTCGTGACCAGTAGGCCAGAACCAAGAATACTAGACGAAATGCATAGCGAGCTTGGGGCGCGCTTGCGGACAGAGCTGCGACTACACGAGCTAGACCGAGCAATAGTGCAAGGAGATATTAAAACATACCTGACCTCTGAGCTTGGGAAACATGTGGAACTACTTGAAGTAGAACAGCTAGCAAACCGATCAGGAGTGTTGTTTATCTATGCAGCAACTGCTGTCCGCTATATCAGCTATGACAATTTCTCCAGAAGCGCTGAAAGGCTCAGGAGAGTACTTGCTGCGCCTACACTGCAGAGGGGCAATGGAAGCCGAGATATAGACGCCTTATACACGACAATACTCGAAGCAGCGTTGGAAAATGAAGGCCTAGAGGCGGACGAAAAAGAAGAGATGCTTTTGGTTCTTCAAGATGTGGTTTGTGCGCAGGAGCCGTTGACCGTAGGTGTTTTAGCCGGGATGCTAGGGTTGATAAGCACCGGACCCGTGAACGCAGCTTTGCGACCGCTGAGATCTGTCCTACAAGTGTGGGATGATAGTGGGTTGGTGACAACGCTGCATGAGTCTTTCCCTGACTTTTTGCAAGATCGAGCTCGTTCCAATAGGTACTATTGTGATACGCAGCAACATCACGCCGATCTAGCAAAGCGATGCTTCGATTTGGTCAAAGTGCCCAATCCACCATTCAATATCTGCAACCTCAATTCATCATACCTACTTGATACGGAGGTGTCCGGCTTGGATACAAGGATCCAGAATGCAATCTCGCAGCAGCTATGGTATGCGTGCCGATACTGGGCGGCACACCTAGAACGCGCTGGTCCAACCCTAAAGCTGATCACCGAGCTAGAACTGCTTATTTTGGAGCGATTCTTATTATGGGTGGAGATCATGAACCTGAAGCAACAGGCACACTACGGAGCGAGGGTATTATACCGACTGAAAGGGTGGCTAGAGGTATGATGTTAGCTAGAACAGAAATAATATGTTTGGTAACTGACGCTATGATAGAAATGCGACTGTCCGAGCTATCTCCGGCCAATTGTACAAGACTGCTGGAGATTTGTTACTGGTATTATATCGAGCCCGATCGCCCGCAGTACACCTCACATTTACGTCTCGGCACTGCCTCTTTGGCCTAGAAGCTGGCCAGTCTCCTGGCACTACCGCTCAAAATTTCCGCGCCTGGTTCAAGCAACGGGCACAGCAATGAGTAAACGTATAAGAGCACGGGTGCTAGTATATGATGTCTATAGCACAGTGGGAAGCATTGCATACTCACCAGACGGCTTGCATCTTGCATCTGGATCCAATGACAATACTGTACGCATCTGGGATGCATGTACTGGTCAGTCAGCAGGATTACCACTTGAAGGCCATACAGAGAAAGTTACGTCAGTCGCCTATTCCCCAGACGGCACACGTATTGCATCAGGCTCCTATGACAAAACCATATGCATCTGGGATGCACGCACCGGGCAGCCAGTTGGTCTCCCAATCAAAGGACACTCAGGGTTCATTACATCAGTCGCATACTCTCCGGACGGCGCATACATTGCATCTGGTTCCGACGACATGACTGTGCGCATCTGGAATGCTCACACGGGACAACCATTTGGCCTTCCATTCAGAGGTCATACAGCAAGAATTACATCAGTTGCATACTCTCATAAAAGTTCATATATTGCTTCTGGCTCCTTTGACAAGACTGTGCGTATTTGGGACGCACATACTGGACAGCCAGTTGGTCGACCACTCAAAGGTCATGCACACTGGGTCACGTCAGTAGCATACTCTCCTGACAGCACATATATCGCATCCGGCTCATATGATAGATCTATCCATATTTGGGATACACATGCTAAAATAGTACTTGGTCTCCCACTCAAAGGACACATGGAGCAGGTCACGTCGGTCTCATGCTCACCTAACTGTGCATACATCTTGTCTGGCTCTAGTGACAAGACTGTGCGCATCTGGGATGTACGCACCGGGCAACAAATTGGCCCCCCACTCACAGGACACAAGGGGTCGGTTTTGTCAGTTACATACTCTCCTGACGGTGCATACATCGCATCTGGCTCCGATGACAAAACTCTGCACATTCGGGATTCACAGACCGACCATTCAGTTCATTTCACAGATGAAGATGATACCACACGGCATACATCCCATACTGGGGACATAGAGCTTGCATCTATTGGATCAGTGTGTCTATTACAGCCATGCAATATAGGTGTTATCACATCGGTCGCATATTCTCCTGACGGAGCATACGTTGCATTGGGCTCCCACGACCAAACTTTGCGTATTTGGGATGCACACACCGGGCAACTGGTTGGTCTCCCATTTGAAGGGCACACAGGTTACATTACCTCGATCGCATATTCTCCTGATGGCGCATATATTACGTCTGGTTCTAGCGACAAAACAGTACGTATATGGGACGCACGTACTGGACAGCCAGCTGGTCTGCCACTTGAAGGTCATGAAAAGTCCATTACATCAGTCGCATACTCTCCCAACGGCGCTTACATAGCATCCGGCTCTAACGACAGGACTATGCGCATCTGGGATGTGCGTAATAGACCTAGTCTCCCACTTGAATGCCCCGCACACTCGGTCACGTCTCTTGCATACTCTCTCGACGGCGCATACATAGCATCTGGTTCCGATCATGGGACTGTGTACATCTGGGATGCACTTACCGGGGAACAAGCATATCAACCACTAGAAGGACACACAGGACAGGTTACGTCGGTTGCGTACTCATCCAACTCCGCGTATGTTGTGTCTGGCTCCAGTGATAAGACTGTACGTGTTTGGGACGCACGTACCGGGCAACAAGTCAGGCTCCCATTCATAAGACACACAGGTCCAGTTACATCGGTTACATACTCCCCTGATAGCAGATACATTGCATCTTGCTCTGATGACAATACTGTGCGCATCTGGGACGTCAATACTGGACAATCAACTAGCCTTCCGCTTGAGGGTCATGTAGGATGGGTCAGGTCTGTTGTATATTCCTCTGATGGCGCAAACGTCGTTTGCGTCGTATCTGGTGCTGGTAACATGGCCGTACGTGTTTTGGATGCATGCAATAGGTAAGCCGCGCGATCGCAGTAGGTGTCATAAACTAATGCTATCTTTCTGTATATCACCACGGACCTATCCTATCAATTCGTTTTCAATCTTTCACTCGATACAAATTGAACGGAACATAGAGGTGTGTTGAACCATGCGAAATTCTACATATGGAGGTTTGCTTATCACGCAAAATCCCATAACTCCTGTGTAAGCCCCTGGTTGCTCGGAGTCTACCGCTCTAGAACGGCCCGACAAATGGTCCTTTGATAAAGACGGATGGCTGGTCAGTCATGACCAACGACTTGTTTGGATTCCTAGCGAAGTACGAGACAATATCTTACCGCCCGGAAGCGTAGAGTCGATTGATGAATCATGGTTGGAATTGGGTTTCGACAACGCTAGACTTGGGGAGCGGTGGGCCGAGTGCTATAGCCCGCAGGTTGATTCCGTTTTGTGAAATTTGTATTCTTCCTCGGTGAACGTTCGTACAGTATTAACTGCACTAACATGTTTAAAACTACCGCAACAAACAATTTACGATTTATACTTTTAGCTACTCAGATACTCCTAAGTCTACATCTACTCCTAATCATCGTCGCTACTATCACTGCTATCATCCGATGACTCATCTCCATCTGTATCACTCTCGTCGTCGTCGTCATCTGCGATACGCTTTACAGCACCTCCGCGCATAGCAGCCATCTGACCGGCAAGTGTGTCTTCCTCAGGCTCCGAGATCTCGTCCTCGGCGCCAGCTTCTTCAGCGCTGAGAGAAG
>JAYRCO010000986.1:0-14445 GCA_037042815.1 Ceratobasidium papillatum | reverse complement strand
CACTTCGCACAGGATTCTACATCTCCTCCTCCCTCTTCCCAAACCCCACCCCAACCCCCTCTCCAACACTCCTCCTAGGCCCCTTCTCCGGCCGCCCCGCCTGCCAACTCATCCGCGCAATCCAAGGAAAAGGAGTCTGCGCAGACGCATACGTCACAGCTCAAACCGTTCTCGTCCAAGACGTCGAATCGTATCCCGGTCATATTGCATGTGACGGAGAGACAAAGAGTGAGATCGTCGTGCCTGTGTTTAATGTGGGAGGAGACGGAAAGGTCGTTGGCGTGTTGGACCTGGATTGTTTGAAGTTGGGAGGGTTTGATGAGGTTGATAGGGAAGGTGTGGAGAGGATCGCTGAGCTGATTGGACGGGGATGTGATTGGTGACTTTTGGTGCTCTAGAACTGTGTGTATTTTATTTTGTATTCAATTCTACATTCATTTCACACTACGCCACGATCCATCCATATCATCGCTCGCTCCCATAACAAACATAGACTCACTCTAAATTCAACATTCCTCAATCTAATCCTTTTTCTCAAAATACGCAGGCAACACAAACGCAAGCTTCTTCCTATCCTCCTCGGGCCAATCACGCGTAATCAACGAGTACTGCATCCCTCCCTCCGCATTCGTCAACGCCGAACCAGTTTCTACGAGTTCATGCAGCTCTTCGAGGATCGTCGCCGTTATCTATAAATAGGAACAGAGGTGAGATGGATGACAATAAAAAGAGCGCAGGTCAGTGATAGTTAGAGCAGTCAATGTGGGGCAGTTCCGGCAAGGGGGCAAGAAACAAGAATGGAAACTGCGTCCAAAAGAAACACGAAAACACACCTTGCGCGACCGATCCGCGTTCTCCGTCAAGGTCTTGTACACCTCGGCCACCGTCACAGGCGTCTCGCTCACCCTCCACGAATCGTAATCCGTAGCAGTCGCAATCAGAGCATAACTATGTCATGGAATTGTATCAGTTGAAGGCTCAGGGTGATCACAAGGTAAATCCGAAAAAGGGTATCAGGGAATAAAAGTGGATTAAAGCGTAAAATCAAGAAAGGATAAATGAGACTGCCGAACGGAGACGCACCTGAGTTCAGCTTCCCTAGCAAGTTTCGCCTCGGGCAACACGCTCATGTTGATGATATCCCCTCCCCACGCGCGGTACATGTGACTCTCGGCTCGAGTCGAG
This sequence comes from Ceratobasidium papillatum, assembly GCA_037042815.1. Classification (NCBI taxonomy): domain Eukaryota; kingdom Fungi; phylum Basidiomycota; class Agaricomycetes; order Cantharellales; family Ceratobasidiaceae; genus Ceratobasidium; species Ceratobasidium papillatum. The sequence continues at coordinate 13,260 of JAYRCO010000986.1, read as the reverse complement.
AATTGAGGACCTTCCATGCAGACGACGCATTTGGCTGTGTGCAGTTTCGGAGCCGAGGTTGATTGGGGGAGGGAAGCGAGGGCCTATAAGTATGGATTTGAACGGGAGGAAAGTGTCGTTTTGTTGCAAATAAAGTTCCGATTTATAGAGAGTGCGTTTGAAGATGTGATTAATCAGTGACCATTGAAAGGAAGAGAACAGAGATCAAGACTTACCTTCTCGACCATCGGGACCAACGCACTCGTCAACTGCGTATCAAACGGATCGCCAAACATCGCGTGTGCAACGATCGATGTGCCCTCGAAAAACGATGCTGGCCGGACGCCTTTGGTGCGATCGATGATCTACGTCGAGAAGGCGTTGGTTAGATTTTCCAAATATTTAGAGATGTAGAAGAGATTCAAAGGAGGAGTCATTCCAAGAGTCGAACAATTGCAAGTCCATAAATCGATTTGTCTAGTGAACGAAACGCACCTGATCAGGGACGATAAAATCACCTGGAGCAATCTCCTCCCTCAAACTTCCAACCGCAGAAAACGCAACAACAACTTTAACTCCAAGAGACTTGAGAGCTGCAATATTTGCACGTGCAGGGACAGCCGATGGTAGGATGCTACAAATCCAAATTAATAGGTATATCCCAATGATAAGATCAAAATTTTAAACCCACTTGTGCGTTGTTCCATGCCTCGCCAAAAATGCAAGCCTCACCCCACTCGGAAGTTCGGAAATCGTGATTGGTGAAGATGCGTAGCCCCATGGTGTTTCGGGGTTTACCGTCTCTCTACAATTACAACTCGAATCAGAAAATCGACACAGAGCCAATAAACACACTTACACCGGAGTCAAGTTCTCTAGGTTATATAGCCCACTTCCCCCAATCACTCCAATAAGAACTATTAGGCCGTCAGTATACTCCTGCAAAAACTAACAAGTCGAGTTGACCTTTGGGTCCGGACATGGTTGATCGTTGGCGATGGTTGTTGAAATTGCGTGATTGTAGAATTTGGACGTGTTTGGCTGCATACTGAAATCTGAGCCGATCACTTTTCAGGGCCTGAAGGTGGAGAAGAAGGATATATTACAAGACGGACCAAGGACTATTTACAACTATACACTCATAACGAAGCTCGACGAAAACCATAGAACAACTTTTACAACCAAGCATGGAAGCAGCGCCAACAAACATCAAACCAAAACCAAAAATGAGCATAGCATACAAGTATACTAACGAGTCGTACTAGGGTACTAGCTCTAGCTAGATTTCAGGCTCACGGACGTACCAGGGCGCGACATCTGAGACTCGCTTGACGGCACGGTGGGTACTCGAGGGCCACTCGCACGAATGCGATAGGCTGAGTTATGCGGGCCTCTATGAGAGTTTGGCCGCACCCTAGGTCCCACCTTTGTGCCGGAGCTATTCTCCTTTGCGTCGACCGCCTCTGAGTACGTGTGGCCGTCCATCTGGCTTTTGCATGACCTTCGGACGCCTCGTCTGCGTATCTGTATGCTCTACCCATCTCGGATCCCGGCTCGAAGCGTAGGCCCTTCAACCATGCCAGTTTCTGTCGTCGTTCTAATGGTTCTCGTCGGGGTACAGCGCTCGTCTAGGGATCTAGTCGTAAAAATAAATAATCAAACGTAAAAAGGCAGAAGAAAAAACAAAAACAGAATTATAACGAGAAAATAAAAGTACATACGGCCAAAACACCCCATTCACCACCCTTGGGGTCCTATCACCGTCATGTCCGCGGCCACATCTTCTTCCATTCCTTCAGCGGCGTGTTCCACCGTCTCGTCTACCTCCATGTCCAGCTCCAACTCAATCATGCACAATTCTGGACCCCTCGAAAGACTGAGGTTGTCCAAGCTGATGCGCAGGCACCGCATCATCTCGCACTCTTCACGGCGCACTCGGCGATACGGGTTATGCCTCGGCACCGAGATATGTGCACGAGCTGACCTAAGCCTCCCCGAGCGGAGAATTCGTGGAGTAGCCACAGCCAATGGGCTCGGCGTGACCTCAGGCGGGGTGGAAGTGGGGGGTGTGAGAGCCGGTGCCGGGACGCCCGACGGTGTGCCGCTCGATCCAGTTTCGGGATGGCCGACGGAGCTGGGTCTAGAATCGAGTGTCCGGGGACGCTTGGCATCACGACGCGGACTCAGGCTCGGCGAAGCGGGGCGTATACGATCTGAGCGTTGGCTAGGAGGCACAGGAGTGGGAGTTGCTGGTGGGTTTGTTGGAGCGGGTGGAGAGGTCGGCGTGGGCTCCTGCGCGGGTGGATAGGTATGCGCAGAATAACTAGAGCGGGGCGGACTTGGAATCCTAGTCCTAGTGGGCGTGAAACGTCTATTCACAGCATAAGCCGGAGCCGGAATACACGGTCCCGATCCCACTCCGGGAATATCGTCGGCATTCCTCAGGGGCTGGAAGCGCAGACGGCTAGAGGGACTAGGCGTAGGCGTAGCACTGGGATTATTCTTCAACGTATAACTCAACGGTGGAGAAAGAGACGCGGAAGAGGGGGTATACGACGTCCGACCGAGCAGCCTGGTTCCCCTAGTCAAGAGTGGATGTGTGAGCGGATACCCTGCTTGAGGAGCAGCGTTGCGACCAATGACTGGGGTATAGAGCCGACTACGAGCCATATGGATAGAGCGCTCATCGCTGGAAGTGAGACTAGGGGCAGGATGAGCGCTCATACCGTGCTGCCGAGGCTTGGCGGGGGAGTTTGGGACGGGTGGGATGGGAATTGGAGTGGGGGCACGGAACAAAACAGGCTAAGCAGTTATTTTTAGCATCTTCGGAGCACAACGTATGATGGACACTGCTCACCTCGGGGCCCCTTCCGATTTTGAGCACCAACAAGATTAAGAAAAACACAGAGCAACCCACGGCCAAAGCTACCGAAATAATTAGCCTATATATCCAAACTTCGGATCCCAGCACTCACAAAAGGGGTTTGAGGTCACGGCACGGTTAGTTTCTGCGAGTGCCAAGTAGAGCCAATAAAGGGCGTAAAGCACGCCAGAAAGAGGGGCGCATACGAATAGTGTGACAATGATCGTTCCGCCCTGGGGCATGGAGCGCGAGGTATGGCAGTGAGACATAATAGCAAGAACAGATTTAGAGGGTTCACTTAGTCGCAGTATAGTTGCAAAGATGAGGGGATAATCTCGATGGGGTCCTTTCCTGCGATTTCCTGGCTTGATATAAGGACCCTTACCCCTATCTCCTATCCCCTAACTCGCAAAGAAGCTGAATACACAAACAAAAGAAGCAGACGTACCTGAACTCCTGAACATGAATCAATAAAAGGACCAGATAACGCCTTGAAATAGAAAGTAGATGACAAATATATGCGTCCGGGAAAAGATCGATGTCCTGTAATTTGGCTTTCGATAATCTAATCCACGAAGTAGAATAGTCGCTGAGCCATGTTGTAAATTCTAATCGAAGTTGTTGAATAAGTGGAATAATATCAAGCCTATTATAAGACTCGCTCCACGTCTCAAAATCCAGCTGTGACGAATAAGAACGTTATTATGTATGGATGTATGCGCTTTGTGTCACGCGTCTATCATCATCACACACTGAGTCAAAATTTTCAGTTCAACCAGAACATCATTCATCTCAAAATTCTGGGGGAACTTTCATACGCTATTCTGGCAGCTCAGACATTACCGACTCAACCATCCCAATTCGGCGTGAGCTGGACTCTGGTCACGAGTACCATGATATGCCCCCCGTTGTTTCTGCCAATCCCCGGCCCATTTCTTTATTGCGGTCTGTAAAATTCGTGCGGCGCTCACATTTTTTTCGGGAGCAAATCGTCGAACTCTGATGCGCACTATGTATCAAATCTTCAATACCAGTCGAATTCACATCTTTCTTCGGTTCATAAGTACACCATTTGGCCATGACAAAATCTTCCGAGAACAATACAGACCACCAACGAAGTCCACTACGACCCTCCATGGGGAGCTTGGTCCCACTTCGCTTGCCATTGTTTTCCCCAGCTACCAAACCTTTTTAATGCGCCAGTAGAAATGAAGTGTAAACTTCGCACTGGACTCATAATCCCGTGACTGTAACCCAAGGTTAGTGAATCAAAACAGCTTTAGCAGTATAAGACGCTCACATGTCACGCATATGGCCATGAACTTGAATTTCGTTTTTGCAAGTATAGTTCATCTTGTAGTTTCGGCAAAGAATGCAAGACATGCTTTGTCCAGAGCCTGACGGAACCAATCTGTTCTTACCCGCCACCTCTTGACTTGTGAGTCGTTGAATGAGAGGCTTGGAGCTGGAGGTAGGGTTCAAGTCGTGCCCATTGATAAAATTGATTGGAACCTTGGTCTTGAACACGGGCTCTCGAGTATGCAGCTGACTCCACATTTTAGCTTGCTGAATGAAATGATCAACCTGTTTAAAAGTTCACTCATCTCATAAGAAGCATGCAGAGAAGGCAACTTACCACCTCATCCCAGGTCCTAACTCGGCAGCCCGCAGATCTACCACATGCAAAAGACGTATCGAATGTCACGAGCTCGATGTAGGCAACGTCCGGTATGTTGAGACTTCGAAGTAGCGCCTTGGAAATCATTTCCGCCTCCAGGTGACGATACATGCGAACAGTATTCATTTTGGTTGGAGGCTGGTAGCAAGGGCTCCCCGCCAGATTTTGATAGTAGTGAGGATAATGGAGCTGAGACCCCTGGCTTCTAGGGCCATTCGGCTTTTGGTCGGAGAAAACAGTATCGGCACGAAGGAGCAAGCGAAGGTTGGCTGAGAGGTTGGCAGTGGTGGCAGTGGATTGTTGAACCTAAGGTACGCCATGTCATTCAGAACTTCATCGAACATAATCTCAAACACACCTTCACGATCGGATCTTCTAAGCCTCCTGTCGATTCCGAATCTAATTTCCACCACTGCACAAGTTCCTCCTCGCCTTCCTCCCGCCAGTCGGTAATGTGACGCATGGTTTTCAATACATCCTTGTGAAAAATTTCGAGAATCTGAGACGATTTCAATCCCTTCACCTCCGAGAAAATGGGCCAGGTGAGGGCAGTTGCGGCGGTTGGATAAGGATATTCTTCGAACGGATTCACATCTGGAGATTCAATCCAGAGAAGGGCATTGAATATATTCGTCTCGACTCCAAGTACCCTCAGAGTCTCCCTATAAGGATGGAACAACTGCTTCGTCTCGTGGAGAATCCTGTGCATAGTTAGCCGATTCCCAGGAGTGTTGTTTGACGCCACGATTTCGTTTGAGGGATTGAGGTCATCGCCATGGTTGTACAGCATATAGCTCATGCACGGCTCAACACGAGTGAGGAGATCATCTCTGCTTTTCTCGGCTTTTTGCATAGGAGTCATATTAGGATGCATCAAGAACCGCAATAGCAACTCTGCAAACTGCCAATATCTTAGTCAAAGGAGACCTAAGGCTCGATACGTAAGAACTCACCTTGTCGTAAGAATGAACCAGCTGATGTTCAGTGTGCTCCCACTCTCTCAGCCCCGTTAAGTTCCCAGATTGTATATAGCTATTTCGTACTGCGTAAAGACCGGTAAGGTCGGCACGAAGGCAGTGAGGAGATTCAACCGCCGAGTCTAGTGAGTATTTATTTGGAACAGCAGGGGATTCTATATTCAACTATTAGACTTGCTAAGTCTGGTTTCGGAACAGTGACGTACTGATGACCAAAGACAAAACTGCTGGGAACTTCTGTTCGTCATGATCCTCAATACTCCAGATATCAACCAACCTATGAGCCGAATTAACCTGTCAGAGAGGTAAAACCCAAGTTAATCGTATCACCCACTGGGTTGTGCTACAAGATTCACATAGGCGAACGCGTAACTTGGCATACAGTTTGACGCGCTTGTCCTCTCCACAAAGCTAGGAGCATACACAAGGCAATCGATCAACTCAAATAATAGGAGAAATACTTGATTCAACTCACTGAACACTCATTCATGAACGCCAAAGCCGCATATTGAGGCGATGGCATGAGCTTAGGGCGTTCCGGAAGTCCAGGCATAGATTTCTCCGACGTGTTCCACATACCAAAGCTAGATTTGCTCATGAGTACTATGCGTAAGGTTTTGCAGGCACGAGCGAGGGCAAGTAGGTCTCCAGGCCACAAGTTGGATACGATCTAAAACCGTCGGTAAAACTCTATATTAGAAGCATTTGTGAACACACACAGGACTCCCACCTCGATAAAAACCTCCCGAGGGATCATCAGAATTTTGGCAGTAGCGAGCGATGAGCCTTCGTGGTTTGTGTGTCGGACAGCTGGGACATCTTGGTTTGAAGACACTGAAATTTGTCCATTTCAAAGATCCTACCAGTTGGTATAAAATACAATGATAAAAGACTTACACTGTAACTGACTCGTTCTATCGGCCAGTGAGCACACGTCTGTGGTGGCTACGGGTTTACTACGGACATAACTTCATCAACTCAAGAAACAATTCAAACAACAACGCACACACTTGTTATGACTCATTGAGTCTATCTCGCACGGGCGACTGAGGTGGATGAGTACAAGAGGACAGAACGGATGTATCAAACCTAGACGAAGCTGATGTGTCCGATGTGGCGAGGAGACTCACGTGACTAGCCGATTTCAGCCAGTCCATGCTCGGAATTATTGAGTTAAGATGTTTAACATCCCCGCCAGGTTGCTCAATTTGATGTATGCTTATTAGTTTCAGTCCCAGCACATTCAAACGTCGTATGCATGTCTTGGCTCCAGATGAATAAAATAGACACAATCGAAAACGCATGAACTCTCAACACGATAGAAGGATGGCAAACGTTTAAACCGAGCACGTAAAATCCAGCATCTCTCAAAGTGAACCTTCCTGTAGGACTTTCTCTAATCTATAGAAGCGTACGGCTGGGTTATGTCAAGTAATGCTGGAGCATTTTCCCAAACTGCGAAGTGATCCGTCAGATGGTATTTGCGGAAAGATGAATAACTAGACGTACTTCGTCATGGATTTTGACTTGAATTAGCTGGCTCGCTTCCCACTTCTTCAGTGCATGCTGATTTCCACCGTCGAGCAGCTTCCGATGAACCCTTCTAACGTATTCCATATCCCGACGAAGATAGAAGCGAGGTTTGCCCCCAGTCGGCAAAGCTGGGAAAAATGGCGTGCATGCCTCTTGAGATACAAAGCGGGCTAGGTGCTTATCTTTTTCCTCAGGATAGCATTCGATCCTATTGACGAGACTTGATTAGTGATATGCGGGTAAATTGGATCAACGTCGCGGTACATACTCCATCACACAGCAATGCGCACACAATCGGAGCCGTAGATAGGGTTTAACACCTAGTCTACTATACATGCCGCAGACCTAAAAATGGGTTAACTTGGGTAATCCTATACAGGCTCAAGCTCAGGCTTACCGTACATGTGCCTTTGAATAACAACGCAGCATACTCAGGCGAAGACATCCAGGTTGGACAAGGTGGAAGTCTCTGAACACTCTGCTCCACAATTCGCCAAAGTGGAATGGATTTACGGCTCATGAAGGTATGACGCAGGTACTTGGAGGTTCGAGCAAGTGTAAGCAAGTCTCCCGGATCGAGCATTGAGAATATCTGAATTTGACGTGAACCTCTGTTCAATGCATCGGTGGGTTAAATCCTTACGAAGGAAAGGAGCTCAAGGGGGAGCTTGAATATACTATGGAGTAGCAGTGGCTTTGCTCCTAAGCGGGCTACAAATCCTCAATAATGGGTTATGTTGATCGAACGACCAAGTAAATATACCTACCATCGTGCGAATCTTGGGACTGTGGTTCTCCTGTCCGGACTCGTCTGGTAGGTCTAGTTTCTAAGGCTACTAGGAATTGAGACGGATAAAAAGAATAGATTAAGATATTTTAAAGAGCTAAACCACTCGTGCCACTCACCTTCGGGGATATTTCTTTCTTTGTGTTCTGCTGGCAATTCAGCAATGACATGTTCAAAGACAGACTCGTCTAAGTGGCCATAAGTCTGTACACGCTCATATTGTCTCATATCGTAGTGCTGATCGCAGTTAGCATGAATGTAATGGTCGGGAACAAGGCCAGAAATGCCAGGTGAAACGTCTCGTGGCGTGAGAAATGACACGTGACTCAGTGGTTTTGCTGTCAATTCATTTGTTTTTAGCTACGTCGTGAGGGGAATTGCGCATACATTCGAAAGGTGCTACCTTCGTACTCATCTAAATCGTATCGAATACATCAAAAGCATTACATATTAATAAACAACTCAGGTTGATTGATTCGTCCGACTCGATTACAACGACGCAGCCTTCCCGCTGACTGCATAATAATCGTTCCAACGGTTCTTCCACATATTTCCCCAGGATTCAAAGCTTGGAAGGAGTAGAATAGAGTCGTAGTGTAAATCTTGAATAGCGTTACTCAGACCATGCCTATTCTCCAAATTGATATCATGAAAACGTGATCCGAATTGGCCAACTCACATGTCTTCCAGGTGCAACGCTACTTGCTTCTCCCCACCAAAAATCGCTGTGAAACCATAGTTTTGACATGGGATACAGAACATCTTCGGGCCATCATCTGATGATGATTGGTCTAAGCGCCGAATAAAAGGCTTGGAACCCGTATTCAAGGTGGTGTTATGGCCGCCAAAAAATCGGATAGGAGGTTCCATCCTGAATGTAGGCACACTATACTGATACAACCTCTTAGCATGTGTCTCCCGAAGATAGTGATCGATCTAACCAATATTTAGTACGTTGAACATCATTCGAGGACAATAACCTACCATTTTGTCCCAGGTCCTAGCTTTTCCGTCGCCGCATAGCTCACATACAAAAGCACTCCCGGCAGCCTTAAGTTCGAGATATGCTATATCTGGGGCTCCAAGTCCATTCAGTAGTGTCTTGGTGATATTTTCGGCCTCTACATGACGATACATGCGCGTCGGGAGCATGACTCGAGGCCCACCACAACAGGGACAATCTTGGTACTCGTGGACAAAGTGAGGATAATGGAGGTGGACGGCTTGATCTGCTCGAGTGCTTGAGTCAACAAGTGAAAAAACAGTATCCGCGCGAAGTAGGAATCGAGAGTTGGGCGACAATAGATGCGTAGCCTTGATTGACCCATGAACCTATTCAACATAGGTGGTTAACATAACTAATATAAATGGATTCAAAATAGAAAACGCACCTTGACGATCGAGTTGACAGAAGAAACCCCAGCGTCCGCTTTCCACCACTCAACCAACAATTTCTCCCCAGATTCACGCCACTCATTTAGGTGGTCAACGATATGCGGCCAGGTACCATGAAGCAGCCGCTTCGCGAGTCCAGGTGATACCATATGGACGAAATCAAAACAGTCCCAGCGTTGAAGCACTGTGGAAGTAGTCGGAAACGGATATTTCGCGATTGATCCCAGAATGACGTCTCCGGACTCTGAGGTGGTAGCAATGGAGTCGAGTTCGATGTCGAGCGCTTCAAAAATACTCGCAAATGGGTGGATTTGCACCTTAAGATCCTGGAGCACAGTGTGCAGAACACGCCTCTGCGAGACACCGGGAAGGGTTTCAGCATTGCTCTGGAGTATTTCTTCTCCATCTGTATCCTCTTCATCTGAACCAGAGTCGAAATCGGAGTCTGTGTTGAAGTCGGGTACTTCATTATCGTCCTCCACTTTCAAAAACTCCATCAACGAGTCTGAGAACTTAGAAAATTATTAGTCTAGACGGTACAGCTGCTAAGGTTCAACACTAACATGTTTAATGGCAATAAGCACGTCTTCTCGGGTCTCCTCACAATGGTCTAGCGTATCTTGTTCTCCTAGTTTTGCATAACCCTGGCGGGTTTTGATCAGATCTTCAAGAGTTTTTCGAAGACAATGAGGAGTTTTTTCTGCCATAAACGGGGAGGGGAATAGGCGGTATGTGCTAAGAGTGGCTGGATATTCTATTTGTGATGTATTAAACGAGAGATCTACGCAAAGAAAACACCGGCGTACTCAAAGTTAAAGGCAAACGACTGCTCAGGTTCTTTTGAACGTGGCCCTCAATGCTCCATATATCAACCAACCTTCAACAAGAAATAAGCTCAGAACCACGCAAAACAAATAATCAGCATTGCTTACTCGGCAGCATTACAGTCTTCGCATAATCGGACTAACAACGTCAACTCAAGCTTCACATTTGATCCCGCCACAAATCTGCAAAATAAGCGCCTTTCAGAAAATAAATTCAAGTTAGAACAACCACCACCCACCGAACAATCACTGGTGAATACTAACGCCGCATACTGAGGGCTACTTATCCATACGGGGCGCTCAGGGAGATTTGGTACTCGCCGCTCCGCTGCCTCCCATATCGAGATGGTTGACTTACTCATAAAAACGGCCCGCAAGTGTGCACAAGTCCGACCAAGAGCAAGAATGTCTTTCGGATGTAAGCTCAATGCAATCTATGAAGTGAATTAGCGTATTATCGACGAGGTCCCCGAATGGGACTTGCCATAGGAAGTAATTCGATGGGGAGTGATAAAAAACCCGCCTTCGGCCCACTGCGTTTTTTATTTAACATGTCTACTAACGTTCAGATTATGATATCAGCTCAATACAACAGGAGAAAAGTGTTAACTTGCCGGAGCCACTCGATACCAGCTGTGCAGTAGTTGCTAAGTTCTCAGTGATTTTGGGTTCAGCATCAAACAAGTGTGTTGACGGATAGGATTAGTATATCGGCCTGATATCAGCGGGGTATGATCTGCGTATTATCTTGAGCGCACGTACCTCTTGTACGTCTTGTCCCTTTACGCACCGGACGAGCAGTTGAAGATTTACTATGTTACGGCCATGTTAGACGCGCACAATACTGTACATATACGCAGTTACGTAATATTGTCCATTTTAACGAGTAGTTTCAGCTCAACGAAACGCTCGTAGGAAGACGGGAAGAGCCGCAGTTGATGTGGTGGACCCGAATGAATAGCGTCTGCACCGTTCCCCAAACGTGGCGTGGGAAATGCCACGTGATACTCCTACACGGAACAGGATATTCACGCTAGCATAGACTACACAGCCTCACGAAAGGAAACTCAGAGAGAGCCATAGATCGGTGTCTGCGCCGGTTTGCGCCTTTCTATACATGTTTGCACGGTCGATGTCGACACCGACATCCTGTCTACGCCTGTGCGCGCGCATCCTTTCTGCAGAGTATATGCACCTAGGCGTTTGGAGAAACTGAATTGTGTGGTCTACTCATCGGATGAATATGTCAAATATGCGCCAGAATCATTAAGAGTCCTTTAGTCGAGAGCCACAGGCTAGATACTCAAAACAACGACTTGAATAGGATTGCAACATTGGCCTCAGTATTTCAACAGTTCGTTGCGAGTACGAACATAGCGCAGGAAGTCCGTGATGAAGAGCAGGTTATCCCAAGGAACGTATCAACGTTTTTGCCGCCTAGTGTGGCGGTGTTCAGGCCAAGGACGACAGCGAGTAGGATACAACACTGGCTATCTTAAACCGGGTAGAACTCTCAAATTAGCCACAGACTAGCCTTTAGTTCTATCTATTCGAAAAGCAATCTATTACGCGCTAAGATACAACTCTAAGCTTGAATATAGAAACAACAGCACTCTTTAACACACACACGGCAGTAGAGTCTAAACTAAGACAATGCCAAAAACACCAGCGCACAGATTGAAATGCAGCTTTACGATCGCGTCGGCGCAGGCTGCGATAACACTATGAAATGCTCAGACACCTAGATCAACTGCATAGATATGGATACTCACATCTTGCCAATGATCTCAACGATGCCTTCGACACAGATCCCGAGGTTGAGCATAAGGACCTTCATACACACGTCGATCTGAGCGAAAACAGAGAGTACCACAACCAAGCCGAACTTCAGAGATACCCTCAGGCAGGCTTGCACGATCAACTAAATGTGCACATGTTTTGTGAGTGTCAAAGCTCTCGACAAGGCACGCCCGACTTACCACAATGATCGCTGCGACCTTGGCTGCGACCTGAGCCTTGACGTCGGCATCAATTTCGACTTTGACCCCAACCGCAACGAACGCCTCGGCAGTCGCCTTGAGCTCAGCGGCGATCAGCTGGACGTGAGTCTTGACTTCAGAGGCTGTGCCACATCCGTCTGAAAAACGCAACAGGTCAGAATCATCTTACAGAGCAGAAGATGCAATAGACATACCTAGCGCAGTGACCTGGGTACCAACCTTGGCTTCGAGCGCAAGGCAGATATCCAACATCTGCCGACCATAGTCGGTGCGAGCGACGAGCGCGTTCGACCCAGAGTCGACAGACGTCGGCAAAGCACTGGTGAACAGGCTCAGGGAGAGGACGAAGAGAAGAAAGCTGGTGAGGCGGGTGAATGCGTGCATGTCGTGAGGCGAAGTGATGTAGGCTGTAGGAGGCGTGGATGGGAGCAACCGAGGACAGTAGTGGGAAGGAGATGGAGAAAATGCATTGCAGGCGGCCTCTTTTTATGCAGAACACTCACGCATGAGAGAAAGGCATCAAGCGTGCACTTGGATACATTGCTGTACCCTACGGTCTTAGATCTTGGTACTGTATAGGAAGGCTGACACGAGCGCAGAACGCCGGTCGTGTACTCGGTGAAAGAGTCATGTACAAACGAGATCTTTGATATTTGCGCCATCCACGCAGCCTATGCTCCAGACATGATTGAATGCTGCTTGTCACATCGTTGCGTTTCTCTATTTCAAGCTGCCAAAAACTGCTCGCCTTCATGTCAGGTGATACTCGCCACGACACTCGACTCGAGAAGAGCTGGGACCTACCTCACAACGAAGAAGTCGAAAGCTCCCAAATTGGGTTGATTAACTCGCACTATTTCATCATCCACGCCTGACTGAGTGTGTTAATCCAATTGCATCTGGCCATCACTTCTTTCCGTCTCTACGTAACACGTGCTGCAGGGCAATAGGCTCATCGACAGGCTTGACGGCGGTGGACGAGGAAAATCCCGGTGGCTGATCTGGGGACACCTTACATGTCGAACAGGCAAAGACCTCGTTTCAGAGTGTAGCTCGGCAGCTATGGTTGGAGAAGCAAATTGACCCTGATCAAGCATAGCCCAAGTGTTCTCCAACAGGGCCCCTTTCCAATTTGCAAGGCAAATTGGCGCTCACAACCGGCTTTTGCCGGGCACAGTAGAGAGATGACAAGTGTTGCGCAATCGACCAATTAAAACGTTCCTA
>JAYRCO010000985.1:0-14446 GCA_037042815.1 Ceratobasidium papillatum | reverse complement strand
TCTAGGCACCACGGGTAGATCGATGAACTAACGGGATATCCTAGGAAACCATGAAAAAATATGACCCGAGTCATGATGCTCTTCATGGTGTGTTACATTGCCTAGTAACCTTTTCTCCAACTTGTGTCTTATTCGCCGTTCTCATTTTAGTAAACCGCGTCCGAAAAACAGCACTCGCCCTCGCACAGAGTCAAACACCTCAACCTGACCTGCTCGTTGTTGAACTTGCCGCACTTCTCCATGATGTGTTAGACAAGAAATATGTCTCGGCTGCCGAAGCTGCAGACCCGCATGCGTTTTTTCAGCCGTTTTTCGAGAGCGTGGCCTCGCACGTGGATTTGTTGCGTGATGGTCGAGCTCGGCTTGTGAGAGGTTTTCCCTATATTTTGCATAAAACTTCAATAAACTGCTTGAATGATGATTCATTAGATTGTACGGGTTATAGAGAACGTGTCGTGGACGACCGAGAAGAAGCTTCGGGCAGAGAACCAATTTGAACCGTGGCACGAATCATGTGTGGAACTTCATTGCGTACAGGACGCGGACAGGCTCGATGCCATTGGCGCTTTTGGTACGTCCTATTGTTTGCTCGAGTCGTTATTTGGAAAAAACTTACTTTTCCCTTCCTTTTGGATAGGTATTCTCCGTTGTGCGGCGTATAGCTCCTCTGTGAATCGTCCACTTCATGTTCCTCCAGGTGATCCGCGAGATACTGGTTCCGCAGTTGGCCATTTCTACGACAAGCTCCTACATATTCGGGACAGGCTGAAGACTCCACAGGCAAAGGCTATGGGTGCCGAACGCCATCAACTGGCAAGTCTCTTCGACCGAATCACGCTCCAACAAAGCTAATGTCCCAAGCAGATGTTGACATTTTTAGACGGAATCGGTAAAGAATATAACGCAATTATTCCAGGCAACGTGTAGTCGGTTGGAAAAAATGTCTGGATAGCGTATTATGATAGAACAAGCCATACAAATACATGATTTTACTCAAAGTCATCCATATCAATGCCGTGGAAAAAGTGCTATAGAACAAGCAACTGGTTAATGTAAGCTCGAAAGAGTGCAAGGGGCAGTCGCACCTTATACAAGCTCATAACCTTTATCACCCACGCTTCTAAATGGTATATTTTCTTAGAACCTTGTCGCATTCGTAACTCCTACGATCGTGAACATAGATAAATCAAATACTCCAGGATAACGGGGATCTACGCCGACTCACATATATCGCAGCCCAGTGCATAATCTCCGGCTTTAACGCGTCATCCACGACTTCGAGCAGCCTCTCTGCAATAGTCTGTACGAGTTCAACTTGACTTAAATACCTCGGCCTTGACCAGCTTGCTTACCTTCATAATCACAGTCGGCGGTATACAATGAGTCAATAGCTCGTACAACTTGGTCCTCACGTCCATCACACGTTGCGGTGTCTGCTCCTGCAAAATCATATCCGCCACCTTGTAACAATATGATTCCCAATCTGGTTTCGCAATCGCCGTGGCGGCATTCAGATCTGGCCTACATGACATGATGGTCAGTATCCTGAAAGGAATGGGGAGAGGATGCAACATACGACTGCATCTTCATAGCCTCGAGAACAAGAATAGCCTTTCTCAGATTTCCGCCAGCATCTTCGATGATCTTTTGCGCGGCCTCGTCTGGAAGATCAAACTTTTCTTTCTTGGCTACTCTCCTCAGCGCTCCGTCCATCTGGAAACATAGAATATCAGCACAAAGTCATTATCGACGTATAGAAAATAGACCAACATCGACGGGATCGGGTGCTGCGACCCTCACTAACAAACATCGACTCTTAATGGGTGCAATAAGCTTGCTCGTCCCGTTGGCGCACATGATAATCCGGAGATTGTTCATGTATTTCTCCATAGTCCGGCGCAGTGCGGCTTGAGCGTCTCGGGAGAGCGAGTCCGCCTCGTTTATTACTACAACTGAAGACGAAACGTGTGTAGGTCAGGAACAGGGGCAAAACTTGGAGAGAATATACGAACCTTTGAATCGTTGTTTCGCGTTGAGATCGACTTGTTGAGTCTGAGCGATTTCCTTGAGGATCTCGCTAATGACTACTCGGTCGTACATTCCCACATCACTATACATAGCATGTCAATGTCAGAACAAGGGCACACGAAGAAAACCGAAGAAAAGACACCGCACCTAGGGGTAATCTCGATATGACAGTTACTCTGCACTACGTTCACATCTAGTTTTCGTTTCGAAGGCGTAAGGAATACGCGTTGGTCGATTTTGAGCTACAACAGCCGGCCGAATATGTGAATAGATCGTCCAAGCAGCTTGATTATGTGGTTCGTACCTTTTCAACACTCGGTCCATAAAGTTCCCGTAGTGTACAGGCTATTCGTGTTTTCTTCCCGGCTCCTGACGGGCCATAGAAGAGCATATGGGGAAAGTCTCCGGAACCAGCCTACACTCAACGCAATATCATTTACTTGTCAAAATATTTTCGCGAGTGCTTACCAGGGATTTTAATCGAGCAGAAAGGTCAGTGTGGTAGTTCAAGTCATCGAGAGTGCGAGGTCGATACTAGACAAATCTGTCATAAAAAACCGTAGAAATTATTTTCAAGGTTGGACGTACTTTATCCACCCACAGCGACATTTCACAGCTGTTTTGTTGTAAGGATCGGTGGGTTAAGTATGCTGTGTGGTGGCGGGAAGAGATAGCAACGCGATCACATGACCGCGTGTGTCGATCTCGGCGCGTGACAAATCACGTCTCCTAATTCTGGGCCGCGTTTAGCAGAAATGAAGTGACGCACGACGTAGACAAATGCAACCAGTGTCCCAAAAAGCATGTAAAAAGAGCTGAAGGCGTAGAGTCTCCAAATATGCGTACATCATAATCAGCCACTTGTTTGTACGCTCGGACTTGAGCACTGGGTTCCAGTAGAATCGTAAGGCTAGCACAATCCGAATTTGCTGATCACACGTTGCTGAGAGAGAGAACGATCCTTGAATAGAAAAACATATTTGGGTAGGACAGATCCGCCGGCTGCTCAATCGCACTTCACTCGCTAGATATTATTTGATACGAAACTTTAGTTACATGGTCACATAGGGGAAGATTATTCTTAAATATGGCGGTAGAGCATCCATGAATTGAGCTAGTCTCTGCGCTGCTCCAAATTTTGTCACAATATACTGAACCTGCTGAGGTCCAAGGCGATATCACAGTACTAATAGTTCATACGGTTGAAACGAGGCAGATCTGTCATGATTGAATGCGAGAGTGCACAAACTCTGGATCTTCAGGGCTAAAATATTTCTCATACCGCTTAAGTATTTATCGAGTGACTACGAACCCGCGCTCAACTGTTTCGATGTGATTCATCAACTCAGCGGTGCATTGTCAATGTTTACGGGCGAGTTACTGAGGGTGAGTAGTGCACCAGTCTTGTACTCGTTCGATCAAATCATTCTTCCTACCACTATACGGTTGATTGTGAGCCTTCAAATAGGTCTTCAGCTGTTCGACCGTTAACTACAATGAGCGAGGGGATGAGATAGTCTATATCAGAATAGCAGACAACGTCATATGCTAACCTTGTTGAGAGTATCGTCGTCAAAATGAGCTCGAACCACAATTTCATCAACAGCTCCCTAATTCTCGTCAACACTAGCAAACATCAGGTCTTCGAAGTACCGAGTAACTTACCGCTTTCCGTTTAGTGCCTACTTTCGGTTCTGGGGCCACCTCCGCAGCTTCAGGATCCTGGTCTAGTGCTGCCTTCCAAGCGTCCATGTATGCGCCGGCTTTCTATGAGCCATGGCTATCGTTATCAATCAGAAATCGATCGAGACAGGAATGAGCCCTGCCTTGTGTATGGCTCGGAATCGTGGTGCCGAACGATCATTGAAGTCTTCTTCAGGGTTATACTCTTCTCCAAATGCCTCGGCCTGAAGGAATCCGTAATGCAGGGCCAGTGCTGTAATGTGAGATAAGCATCTGGCAAGAGAAATTGAGGCAATATGGACGTACAGGGATTCGGGATCGCTTCGGGATCATAGCCAGAACTATACTTTAGACGTTCAATGATATTCGTGGCTTCTTTACGAAGCTCAGCAGAACCTAACAAGATAGTCAGCAATTTTTCGACATGAACAAGAAAAGAAAAGCACAGTGCGCTGATTGATCTACAGTCGGCTGGCGGATATCATCGGCAAACGGCAAAGGGATGAGATGGAACCCCGCTGGATCGACCTGGATATTATCTTCCATAACTTCGGCCTACGCCAATAACAGAGTGATTAGATGCTTGCATCTGAAACACATTCGAGTACAAGTAATAACCAACCTGAGGAAGCATTGCACAAAATACCACCGCGTTGTTTTTCCGAAGAACACATCTTGCTAGAGCATATTTCTTCTTGGCGATCATAGAGTCCAAAAGGGCTTTAAAGGTTCGAATGCTGCCAGTCACGAGCTAAAGACCTACTTTAGCTAATAGTGAGCGCTAATTGAGATTATACTGACTGCTTCATTAGGGTGCAGGAATATTGAGTGCTTGATGTTTGCATCGAATGGCAAAGTACTGAGATCCTTGAACCCAAGGATTTTGATACCTAAATATCTACAAACAATTCAACGAATGCTTAGAACAAAATGTTGAGCGACGCACTTGGAGGGATGTCAAATGTTCGAAAAGATTTCATCTCTTCAGGTGTATAAAAAACCTAACGGGACGTTATGAACTAGTTTATAATCCAAGAGGCAGTGCTTGCCTTATCCTTGATTTGAGGGCGAGGAGTATCTTCATCCATGGTATCCCCGTCCGGATCAGGCACCTCAGCCGCGCCACTACCAAACTGGTATCCAAACACAATAGACTCCTTGGGTATTTCAGTTTCTTGCTCCTGTGCGACATCAGCAACAGATCAAAACGCTGCAAATTCGACCCACCTCGTCCACATATGTAGTCCTCGCGGTGGCCTCCTCGATAGTCCTTCCCATATTGGCGTAATACCGGTATGTCCCCTTCTTCTGCTCTGTAACTAGACCATACCTATATTGGTGGTTATCAGTAATTGTCTCGCAAACCGTCGAGCAGAAACGGCTTACCCTTTTACAGCGATAGAAAACCCGTCGCCAAATAGCAATGGGATGTTGAATAACGCTCTTTTGTTTGCTTCGTGGATGCGCATATCAGCCAATACAGCTTCGAAAGACTCGTGCACGTTCAACGTGACATCATCATTCGCATCGTCTCCTCCACGGGCTAAGACAGGCTACCCGGCACATCAATTCAGCAGAACATGAGCGCGTTTCTCATACATACCCCATAGAAGTTATGGACGTTGAACGGTTGGCCAGGGGAAGCCATGAAAAATGGCTTGATCGCCATACCCAAGTCGTATATATCCTGAGGTTAGATCAGCACAGACAAAGAACGACCAATGGATCAACAAACCTCGACTATTTTTTGAGTAGCTTTTAACTTCAGAGCGTCGCCAATTTCCGGGTTGTCGTCATCGGTGAACAAAAATATTCGTTTCCCAGCAATTTTGGATGCTCTAAAGCTTGTGTGAATATTCCGTGCTGTTACTCGATACGAAACGCTCACCCATCTCGAAGAACATGTATACATGTCTGGAACACGTTGGCCATTGTGACTCGTTTCTCAGAAGGAGTGAAGAGTGTGGAAAAGACTTCATGATTATCTTCCGCCTCTGGATACCAGTCAGGCTGATAGGCACAAGAAGATTTCGATAACTTACCATTCAAAAGCTGGAGTAGTTTTTGAATATCCGGCGCGTTTATCTGGGACACAGGCTGATATAGGTACATGTTAGGTTTGACAATGTCACCCTGAGTCTCGGCCTAGATGCCCGTCAGATCACTTACTCAAGACAATGGAAAAAGAAACATGCGCACGCTATTAAAGAGCAGGATGCCGACAGAATCAGCTGGGCCGTGGATGATTTTACGTTTCTGAAGGTCGGCTGCAGCTTGGAATATGACCTCCAAAGCCGAGCGCCCAGCATCTTTCGCCGACACATCTCCAGAAGATTCGCGTACTGCGAGGATGCTCGAAGATAGATTTATGCAGAAGAGTATAGCATCTCGTTGCGAGGCGTACTGTGGTATTCCGTGAGTAGGATATACAATCACTAAACGAGATATTGCACCAACACTTTGGTCCTCAAGCTCAACCTCTTCGTCCTCATCCTGGACTGAAGAGGAATAAGTTGTGTTAGGAGTCAGGTGCTCGGTTCTGCTTACTCCTCCAATCGCTTTCGTATGGAGACATGTTGTAAGTAGAAATTTAGCTGTGATAGACGTGCTGTGGCTGACGGTCACGTCTCCCGAGATTACACGTGACTTTTGATGATTTGTCAGCACGTCTTAGCTCGCCTTGACGTTAGCTCATCAATGTCTCACTTCCTTTGTTCATTCAGTAATAACTCTATTCTGAACATGAGGTATGATATTGGAGTGCCCCTTCTTACTCTTTTTTTTTTGGCTGCTATGCGTCCAGATACCTTCTCGCTCAAGTGAGTTATCATACTCGCCAAGACATGCACATGCCTCTGTTTCTCAAATCAGCTAACTGGGACCTTCCATTTTGCCCTTATATCTAGGCTTGAGCCCATTTATGATATCTAATATACCACTTATGAGGTGTATGCGCTGGTCCAGCACGCAGAAGCAGAGACTGGTCAGCCGGGCTTTGTTTTCTAACGTCCAGCTTCAGTCTCTCCAATATCTCCCACACTCCAGTTGATGATTTTCTCGTTCTAACAGTCTATTATAAGCATCTACATTCTAAAGCCAGAAAACTCAAAACTTGTTCGAAAAAAATGGCGAGCGGGTACCTGTAAGTTGCTTGAGTTTACGGGTTCCTGGTCACGTAATCGCCACCCCCAAGGAGTATCTCTATAGCGTGAGCTAATTTCGCATATAAGCTATGATCCGTTATCTTTGAGATCATGAATATTCGGACTACCAAACAGATATTTGATAGAATCGTGTTCCAGTCCAATTACCGAACTCGCCCAATCGATCAGCCTCTGAACTACAAGTGGCACCAGCTATATGCGCAGCGCATAATAGCTCTAAGCCCAGTGTTACATAAACCCAAGAGCGTTTGTCAGGCTGTGAGACGATCGGTTTGAATTATTCACGGCTCTGTCATCTAATATTGTCAGCCGACAGGACGAAAACAGTAGTTCCAGTAGTTGACCCTATACCGCATCGCCCGCTTGCACTGTTCTCGTTCTGCGGTTTATCCTCTCAAACTAAAGAACCAGCTAATCGACGGAATCGTTTCCCGAAAAAGCATTCTGATCCCAAAATATTCCATAGGTCCCGAGTATAAAAGTGGACGGCCAGCGAGCAAAGTAAGTCATTAGCTCAAGCATTGATTCGGCTCTTTCTGCTAGAACACAAAAAACTCAAGATGCGCTTCTCTACCGCTGCTACAATCTCCACTGCTTTTCTTCTCTTCTCTTCTCCAGCGTCCAAGCAAGCCACGTCATCACGCTGAAGAACAACTGTGAATAGTCAGTTTCGTACCATGCAAGCATTAGGTTAACCGTTGTAAACAGACAGCGGTGTTGGTACGGGACCAGGCTGAGTACAAGTGCACGTGATCCTCTAAATCTTGGCAAGACCATGTGAATCAGAACCTTCTCTGACGACGGGAATTTCTGATGGGCTATGCACTCGATCCTCTCGACTCGCAAGGCAGTGTCATTCACCCTGGTTCAAAAGATTTGCTGCTTGAGCTTCTTGTGACTCGACCTTGACTATTCCCCACACTACTACATGCGATCTTCACGGACCGTCTGGACAGATTTGCTTGTGTGGCATGTTGGCGTTTCTTTTGCTAGATTTCCAGTAGGAATTCTTCTGCTCGTTCTGAGTGTACTATACCAGAGACGCGCAATCACATTTTTCGATAGCCAGGATTTTTCTCATATTGATCGAGGTAGGTAAATTTGGTTTCGTAGGCTAATCAACGGACTGACCCTACATAAAGCACGAGAGGCCTTCAGAACTGGTTAGTCTCTTATCTTGTTCATTCTCTAAACTACCACTAAATTCGGTGCATAGCATCGTTGTGCATCACTGTCCCAAATGATCTATTTCTGTAGGCCACGAGTAAACATGATGATGAGTTGGCTGATGTCCCCGCAGATTGACTTTTGACTGTTCAAGAGCATCGACCATCACAGGGACGGTTCTATCTCAACAGCTTCTTCTTTTGGTTTCTGCGGCCTTTGGTTTGGGTTCGCGTTTTTT
This sequence comes from Ceratobasidium papillatum, assembly GCA_037042815.1. Taxonomy (NCBI): domain Eukaryota; kingdom Fungi; phylum Basidiomycota; class Agaricomycetes; order Cantharellales; family Ceratobasidiaceae; genus Ceratobasidium; species Ceratobasidium papillatum. The sequence goes on along the minus strand of JAYRCO010000985.1, from coordinate 6,166 downwards.
CGCGTGTCTCACGACTAGACTCTCAATCTGCCCAAACTTTAGCCGCTCTTTGCCTTCTGGCGCAGCCCGAAGCTCACTATGAGTACTATTTGGACATGTTTTTCGGGCTTTATCTTGCGCTCGGGATGTGTACAACTGCATCACTATTTGTGCCTCTATCAGCTCTCCGTGCCTCGAAATATCACGAGACTAGATCACCTTGGCTACTCAACACAAAAGATCTGCTAGCCGGGGAAACTGAATACGCTACATCGCTCACATTCTTAGGTGTAAATCGCAGACCCGACAGTTATGTGTTTTCGATTAGTGCAACTATTTATGGGGCCCAAGCTGCAAGACGAATCGAATTGTCGTTTTTTAGACGAGTTAGGTATATATCTATGTTATCCAGTCGACGTACATTGTTGAATCAAGGAGCGTATTGATTTTAGTCCGGTAGAGACTAAAAGATATGCATTGTTACGCAATGTTGCTGCCCTAGTGGCCATTTTGATCCTCATAATCCGAGCAGTAATACTACTTGCACAAGCTCAAGGAGAGGTTTTCCAAACGATAACTCGAACAGAGCCCTGTTCGTGGTTGAACGTCACACGCTCTAATGTTCAAATTATCGTGGTGTGTCCTTCAGTTATGATAGATGCGCACACCTGCTTAAACGATGTGCTCTCCAGAAGCACTCTGATACCGATGGCTCATTAACGTGGCCGGATGTTGGTTATATTATGGACATATCTGTATCCGAACGTACATACAAGCAGGGAGCGGGAAACTATTGGCAAAATGGTGTGTTTGTGTATCAATCAGTCTTCATCGCTGCTAAATAAAATACCGTTTCGTTCAGCCGGCGTATGCTCCTCTCAGACATACCCCGTCCCTGCGAGAAACGTTAATTCGACGATTGGTGAGCCAACTACTCAATATGACACGTTCGATGTTTTCACTTGTACAACCAAATCAGGTGCGTGCGCCACAGCGAATCAGTATTGATTCCCCGTTTGAACATGACTACATTAGATGCCAATGTTCTCAACGCTCGATACAACGTAAACATCAGAGCAAGCATCAACTCTTCACTTGACGGCTTGATTCTTCCGAACTTATGGCTTAACTTTGGATCTCCCGATGAGCTGCTCCCTCGAAAAAATATGACCGTCATGCCCGCGATGACCCCTTGGCTAGTACCAAGCTGGCAGTTGACCGCGGGGATACAATCGACGGCAGAGATGAGTATGGCCAGGCGCAGGCTCATTGATTCACCTTTCTTGCGTGACACTCTTGGAGGAATGAAGCCCGTGAGTTTTTATCATTGATATATGTCAATCCGAGATGATATTGACAAAAACAGGAATATATGGACATCACGTTATTTCCCATTAGTAAGTTCATGTCTGTATATGCGTTGAAAATCCCTGCCGACTCTCCATCTTTAGCTACACTCCGCGAGACGCCTTTAGTTAACCTGTCGATAGCAAGCGGAAGTATCATCCCTTCATCCCGGATTCAGTTCACCTCCACCAATACCCGACAAAACATAGAAAATCTTAGGTCTCAGCACGGTTCGCTACCACAAACCTGCGAGGTTATTGAAGATTATAGAGCTAGTACCGCGTTCGATGCTGTGAGCTCTATTGGCGGTTTGCTTGCCATCCTACAAGGGCTACACATTCTTCTTTTTGGCCGACCCATGTTCTGGGGTATCTTTGGTACGGTCTGTTGCCGAAGTTAACTTTTGACAATCTGACGCGTGTGTAGGTGCCAAGTTAATTACTCCGTTCGGCTTATTGGGTAACTGGAGCTCTTCTGGACTCCGACAGCGTCTGAGGGATTATTATGATTCAAAAGCCGAACTTCAAGAAGTTGAGGAATTCACTAAATCGGACACAATACGGTTGCAAGCCTTTTTGCGGGATTATGTTATTGATTTTGGACCAGCCGACTCACCCAGGGAGATGGATAAGTAAACATTGCGTGGAGGGTTATTTCAGCAGGTGCATATGATTTTTAGAAGAGCTAGTTACGTTCAGCTTTTTACCTTCATGATGAAAAACATCGGACCGTTGATCGTCATGTACAATTGATCAGCTCAAGTAGCCCTCAAGATATCAATTCTCTGAGGAAACAAAATGATCAAAAAATGGGCATTACATCTGGATATTCACATATTCACTCGTGAGCCAATGTTACACTACAAGATGTAGCATAGATAGTCGCAGCATACCACCGACATATAAACTGAAAGCTCGACTTTGTGCTAAAGCCTGCCAATATAATTCGCTCGTGATGTGGAATCGTTTACTTTGCGCTGGTTTCGTTGCGTTGGTTAATCGCAGTAAGCGAGAAGAGCGCGGGTTTTACAGAGCGCCGTTTATGTAAGCATTTGATCGGACTGATTTGTCTCAACCCGTGATGGTTTTGGTTCCTCGGTGGCATGCAGTCCCTCGTCCCGATACACCACTCCCACCAGCATCTGAAAATATTCACCAATAATCTAAGGAGATAGTCCAAACATCCAGTCGACTTGATGAACCAGAACCCCCAGTTTAGTACGGTCTTGGCAGATAATCCTGGGCTAGTCCATGCGAGATTTTGGCTGATGCAGTCTAGACAACAAGCAAATATACTATCTCAAAAATTCTTCAGAACGGGTAATCTGGCAGACGGCGATGCGGCAATTAGTTTTCGCTCTCGAATGGTGTCGCTAATGGCCCAAGATAACCCGGATATTCTTATCGAGCTCAGCAACTTGGCTGTTCTCATGATGCAGTGTTATGAGCGCCATGGAGATCCTACGTACATCCAGAGGGCGATTGAGACTCAAAGAGCTGCGGTTTCGATTGCAAATTCTGATACTGTGCAAAAGCCTGGGATGCTTACGATGCTTGGACTTTTTCTAAGTGGTCGCTTTCGACAATCTAATAATACTTCTGACCTCGAAGAGGCGATTTACTGCCACTGCTCCGCCTTTCTATATGCGAGAGATGACAACGAAGATATACCTGTGTTTGCAAGTAACTTAGCAGGCTCCCTGGCTCAGCGATATCTTATCAAGGGCGACATCACCGATATCAACGAAGCTATTGAATGCCTCGAACTAGCTATCATTCGAACACCTGACAGCCATCCCGAGAAGCCCAAGTATATCAACAACCTAGGCTTATCTTTGAGGGACCGGTTTAAACGACTTTGGAAAGAAACTGATATTGACGAAGCAATACAGTTCCATCGACGAGCAATTTCTTTCGAAATCAATGCTAGCCCACAAAAACTAAAATTCCTCAACGATCTAGGCAATTCGCTCCGGGAAAGATCTGAGTACTCTAATAGCCTTATTCACGTCAATGAGGCGATTGAGTCTCACCAACTTGTACTCTCGTCCTTGTTAGACACGTCTAATCGAGAGGCTACTTATGCTATACAGAGCTTAGGTGATGCATTTGCCCTTCGGTTTAGACAGGCAAACGATAGAAACGATCTCGAAAAAGCAGTCCAGTACTCTCGATTATCTGTCACCAGCGCAGCAGAGCACAGTCCTGAGAGAATGGAGCGCTTGGCTATTTTGTCTAGCATTCTTCGGGATCGCTTTAAGCAATTTGGGAATCCGGTCGACGTCGATGAAGCTATCAGTGGCCTCGAAGAAGTTACCTCAAGTAGTTCCGAGCAGAAAGCTGGTCCATTAGGTAATCTTGGTCTATCTCTCTATGATCGCTTTGGGCGTACCGGAAACTTAGCAGACCTTGACCAAGCCATCAAATATCTTACCCAGGCCACAACGCTGGCTTCCGATAAAGACCTTTCACAATCGGTTTCTCTCAGCAACCTAGGACTAGCTTTCGAGCGTAGATCTGAGCACCTTGACTCCTTGGGTGACCTTGAAAGGGCAATTTCTTGTCATAGAAAGGCCATCTCACTCGCCTCGGAAAACAAGCCCTCGTATTTCAATAACTTGGGCCTGGCACTTGCGCGCCGGTTCGACCGCTTGGGTGGGGTTTCTACTTTACGAGACATTGATGAAGCGATTGAATCTTATCAGCGAGCAATTACCTTAACGCCGAGAGGACGTGCCCAGACACTAGCGTTCTTGGACAACTTGGGTACTGCATACGGTCGCCGATTCAAATACTCAAAGGAACTTGAGGATATTGACCAATCTATCAAACACCAAGAGGAGGCAATTTCGCTCTTGCATGATGGCCATCCGGAGGCTCCGGGTATGCTGAATAACCTGGGCGTCTCGTTTGGGCGCCGTTTCGGCCATTCTGGCCACTCAGATGACGTTAACAAGGCAATCGAGCATCAACAAAAAGCTGTAGCCCTGACGCCTGATGGTCATCTGCAGAAGCCTCGTTTTCTTACCAGTCTCTCGTTTTCGATTTCCCGCCGTTTGCAAAGCCTAAATAACGCAGAAGATGCTGAACTTATGCTAAGCTATATAAAAGAGGCTGCAATGTCTCACACTGGCCCAGCTCTCATTCGCTTCGTCAACGCACGGCAGTGGGCGCAAATGCCTCATCAAAACACAGAATGTCGATTAGCAGCCTACGAGACTGCTATGAGCCTAGTCCCCCGACTTGTTTGGTTGGGCGCGACGGTTAACCGTCGATACCAAGATGCTGCTCAGCTAGCTGATCTTGCCACCGAGGCAGCGGCCTTTGCGGTTTCCATTCAACAATACGAGCGAGCTTTGGAGTGGTTGGAAGAAGGAAGGGCGATCATATGGGGACAGCAGCTTCAACTTCGAACCCCATTAGATAATATCCGCGCCACGAATCCTGAACTTGCGGCCCAACTCGAGCTAATGGGCCAACGTGTGGAGAGTGGAGGACATGATGGAAAAAAAGACCAAACGGAGTCTCTCGAAGAAGCCGCACAAAATCAACGACGGGCAGCAGAGGAGCGTGATAGACTTGTCGCCGAAGCTCGTGGTCTTCCTGGTTGTGAAGACTTTTTGCGGCCAAAGAAAATCGAAAGTCTTTTGCCCGCGACTCGATCAGGTCCTGTGGTGGTCATCAATATTCACATCAGTCGATGTGATGCACTTATCATGCAGCCGGCCATGCAGACCATCACGCATATTCCGCTCCCGCGGTTTTCTTTTCCAACAGCACTGAAGATGCAGCAGGATTGGACGGAGAATCTCAAAGGATTTGGGGTGCGAGATCGTGGCTTCAGGAGGGCTAGCTTACCCCAGCACCAGACCATGAACGGTGGTGAAATACTGGCTATGCTCTGGAATGACGTCGTTGAACCAATTTTGAGTGGTCTGGGTTACCTTGTGAGTGGATAATACTATTTATTATCAATGTTTTTCTGATTTTCCCCGGACAACCTAGCGCATACATGCAGATGACCAACTCCCACACGTCACTTGGTGCACCACTGGCCCGTTAGTTTTCTTGCCCATCCACGCCGCTGGGCACTACACCAGTGTGCTGTCTCGGCAAAAAACTTTTAATTATGTAGTTTCATCCTACACGCCAACTATATCAGCCCTTCTTGTTCCTATTAGGCAATCCCATAGCTTCCGAGGAATTCTCGCTGTCGGCCAAGGCGAGACTGCTGGAATGTCTCCACTTCCATGTGCAGTTGAAGAGATACAACAGATACAGAGGATTACTGGTGATTTGCCGGCGACTGTGCTTTGCGGGGATGAGGCGACGGTGGACAAAGTTCTGAAGGGGATGAAAGAACATAGTTGGGTGCACCTTGCTTGTCACGCTATTCAAGACCCGGAAACCCCAACTGAAAGTGCATTTTTCCTGAGCGACGGCCGGCTCGACTTGGCGGCCATCATGAAGGAGCCGCTTCCGCATGCCGAATTTGCGTTCTTATCGGCGTGTCAGACTGCACTTGGGCACAAGGACTTACCCGAAGAAGCTATTCATCTTGCCGCGGGGATGATCATGGCGGGCTATACGACTGTAATTGGTACAATGTGGTCTGTTCGAGATAGATATGCGCCTGTGATTGCGGGTCGAGTGTATTCACGGTTAGTGAAGGATGGAAAGCCCAGTACGTACGGGGTGGCGGAGGCGTTACATAAGGCTGTAGCGGATCTACGGGATGAGATTGGGGAGAGCCGTTTCGAGGATTGGGCACCGTTTGTACATATCGGAGTCTAGTGACCAAATGGGTAGAGATATTACGCTGCCATAGACCATGCGGTTGT
>JAYRCO010000984.1:0-14452 GCA_037042815.1 Ceratobasidium papillatum | reverse complement strand
GAGTTTTTGAGAAAGTTGGATGATGCGAGGCCCGAGGAGATGGGCGACAAGGGTCGACCGGCGGTGGATAGGTTGAGGGAGTGGGCCGGAAAGGCCGTTGCTGAGGTTATGGAGGACATGAATAAGATTATTGATGGGCGCGAGGAGACGCCTGGGCAGCAGCAGTAGAGGTTTTCTTTGTAGAGGTGTCTTGCAATATACGTTTTAACTTGAAGTTGTGTTGACTTGTCGGCATATGAGTAAACAGAAAGTCGGATATATTGCCGTGCATGACTTTGCATGCCCACTCGCAACCCCATCTATAGCATAACACACGACACACGTTTAACACAATATATTCACAGGCAATGTTGAATGCCCAGTGTATAAATACATCAAGAACCGACGACGACGTTGAATCTTGCACCTATCCCCTAATCATACACACATATCCTATCCAAAAGTCCCCACGCCTAATGGTCCTCGGGAATGCCAGCCGGTCGGGAGAGCGTGCTGACGTCGACACCGGGCAGAGGCCAGCGACGGGCAAACTCTTGAACGTCCTTGCGGAGTGCGGCGACATCTTGAGCGCCCTGGCCCTCGGTTGCGGCGCGTTCAAAGTCCTGTCGTTGTATGTTAGAATCGGAGGCAAAAGGTAGCACAGATAGAGACTGACCTTGAGAAGTTTGGTCCCGGCTTGCTTTTGGAGCGCGAGGGAGAGTTGGACGGCACGGTGCAAAAAGTCGGCGACCTGCTTGATGTCGTCTTCTTTCATCGAGCGGGATGTGAGGGCCGATGTGCCGAGACGGATTCCACCTGGGACTTGGGCGGACTTGTCACCCGACACGGCGTTTTCTATCGTTTGCCCTCGTCAATAACTATAAATAACCAGGGTAGAGAAATGACGCACTGTTGATCGTGATATGCACCAAATCGCACACTTTCTCGACCTTGGACCCAGTCAGACCGAGAGGGCGGAGGTCCCAGAGGACGAGATGATTGTCTGTGCCCGAGGTTTGAAGCTTGTAGTCTTTTGCGACGAGTTCGGCACCGAGGACACGGGCGTTGGCGATTACTTGCTTGGCGTACTCCTTGAACGCGGGTGCGGCAACCTGTTTGAGCGAGGTGGCAATAGCTGCGATCGTCTGTGGTCATGTTAGAATGAGTGACTGGATATGAAGGACAAGGACCCACGTTGTTGTGCGGGCCACCCTGGCAAGCGGGGAAGACGGCGTTGTTGACGCGAGCCTCGATGTCCTTGGCGTACGCGTTATCCCGGCGGAAAAAGATCAAACCGGCGCGAGGTCCACGAAGAGTCTTGTGCGTGGTGGTGGTGACAACATCGCAGTACTCGAATGGGTTCTTGAGCTCCTGGGCCGCGACGAGTCCGGAAGTGTGTGCGATATCGGCCATGAGCCACGCGCCATGCTCTTCACAAACTTTCTTGAGGGTATCGTATTCCCAGTCTCGAGGGTAGGCGCTCGCGCCGCACACGATGAGTCGGGGTTTGAAGAGACGCGCTTGAGCTTCGAGAGATTTGTAGTCGATGAGCTGGGTGCTGGGATCGAGGCCGTAAGGAAGGGACTGGAAGTAGATGGACGAGGCGGAGATCTTCTTCTTGGCGGTATAGTATCCGTGGGTCAAGTGTCCTCCGTCGGGGAGACCGAGGCCCATGATCCGGTCTTGGGGCTGGATCAACGCGGTGAACGCGGCGAAACTGGGTGGGGTGTTAGTTCCGAAATGAACGGTGGCAGGTGATTCGATGTGACTCACTTGGCTGTCTGTATATGGGAATTTTTTGGGTTGGGGAGAGTTAGTGGGGAGTTGGAGAGCGGGGATGGATGGACTGACGCTGCCCGAGTATGGCTGGACGTTGACGCCCCAGACGGCCGGATCGAGGTTGAAGGCCTCGAGAGCGCGTTTTTGGCAGAGACGTTCGAGCTCGTCGACGTGCTATAGTCGGATTAGTGTGTGTAGATAATATATACATATGGACTGACCTCGTTGCCGCCATAGTAGCGCGCGCCGGGGAGACCTTCAGAGTACTTGTTGGTGAGGATCGAGCCGTTGGCTTGCATCGCCGCCAGACTCGTCAAGTTCTGTGATCGTGTTAGCACAAGCAATAGACATGGATCGAGACGCACCTCGGAGGCAATGAGCTCGAGGCCAGAAAACTGACGCCATGTCTCCTTGTCGATGATGTTCTGCACCTCTGGGTCCACCTCGCTCAGCGGCGCGTATAGGTCCTTGTTCTGGGCCGGGTTAGTCAGAGTCATGATATGTAGTATGATCTTACAAAATCGGTGGGAGTCTTGATGTTGGCCATTGTACGTAGAGAAAGGATGCGGACGGGGGTACGGACCGGGGTACGGAGTCTGGTCGAGGCGCGCAACGCAAACATCGCTCTTGATTTTTTTTCGAGCGGAGCGATCACATCGTCGGCATTATCGGACACGTGACATTCCCCACGATCTCATCTATTACCTCAGCTTGCATACAATCTCTGGTTGAGTTTGCGTGAAAGATAGCATTAAAGTCGTTAGATATGGTCGATACAATCACCTAGCCCGATACATATACATTAAGTCTCATACTCGTCGCGCAAATCGTCTCAATACTGGATACCACTCTTTCAGCCCTGCACTTCTGGATACCCAGAGTAGCCAGACGCAGTGAAATTCGCTAGGTGATTTGGTCAGTAAGAGGATCATACGTCAAGATAAGAGTAACACTTACTCCTCCCTGACATGGCTCCTCCCATTGGAGTGGGCGACTACGTCAATCAAAAGGTGAGTGCCAATTCTTTGCAAGATGCGTAAAACGTACTTGATATCCAGATGATTGCTCAATGCTGTTCCTATAGTTCAGTGTCGAATGATCTGGCCCCAAAGTTGCGTTGCCCTCTTTTCCAGGATACGCCTCGTACATAGGAGCCGTCGTTACGTTCGCCTGTTCCTGCTGACGCTTCTTGCGGCGGCTGGCCCAGAGAACCAGAAGACCGCCGAGCAAGGTCAGTACAACTGCCCCTCCTACTGCCGCGCCTATAATGGCTCCAATCGGGACGGACTTTGAGGATGAGGTGCTTGAGCCGCCGGAGCCGCCGGAGCTACTAGAGCTACTAGAGCCACTAGAGCCACTAGAGCCACCGGAGCCACCAGAGCCACCAGAGCCACCGGAGCCACCGGAGCCACCGGAGCCGCTCGTGCTGGCTCCACTGATCAGGGTTGTAGACAAAGTAAAGTTGAGGAAGAAAACGAACCTAGGTAGATACAAGAAAAACTCGATGCTCGCATATTGGCCAAGACTGCCAGCGTGCGTAATCGTCACGCTATGTTGTCCGTCGCTCAGTTGGGGACTACTCCATAGCAACTTTTGCACAAACTAAATCAGAGCGCATGAGTTACATCCAAGGTCAAGACAAAACCAAAACGCACCACGCTAGTAGTGCTCGCGCCAGAATACATTTGGTTCCCATCGATGTTGATATTCACAATGGCGTTTTGGTCATGGTCATTGCCAAAGTACCAGAATTGTGTGCCTGTAAATGTAAAATTACACGAGTCACCAGGGCTGCTCGTCGAATGGGTCGAGTTTTGCATAAATCCGCCAGTCTGTAGGCTCTGAATTAGACGTAGCCGAGGGTTGCAGAGGGGAGAACAACATACGGTTCGTTGCCAGTCAGAACCCGACCAGGTGACTGAGCTGTCACTGTCGTCGACAAGTATAGCTTCGGATGGGATGGCCGATGCGCCTCTAAAAGTCAAGTCAGAATCGAGTGAATGAAAACGTGGTGTTAAAAGACTCGCGGTCCAAGCCCGGTAGGTCGTATATCATTGCTTCCACTATTTGGCGTTACCCTAAGAAAACGTCAATAAGCTATTCGTTTTGGTACCCGAGCAACGCACACTAAACTATCCACCCCGATTAAATCACTCCCCATGTTGTTCACCAGCAGCTGATGGTCCCCATCGTCTAACGTTGGTGACGCCCAAAGAGTTTGCAGAAACATGCGCGAAGGGGCGTAATTGCTGACCTTCGTGGATGCGCCGTCGAGTTGCAATGTGATCAGGCCATTGTAGTCCCCTCGGTCAGCGGTCCATGAAATGGAGCTTCCTGGCCGCAGAAGCACATCAGTATGATGGAATTCCCGCGTGGGAACGTTCAGCTCACCTCGAAACGAAAATATGAACCCGTCTGCAGTAGATCGAGCGGCATGAGACGTCTGGTTATACCTTTCAGAGTTGAAGTTATTGTTGTTGGTCACCCAGTCCGATCCAAAGTACTGAATCCCGCTCGGGTTCAGAGGCGAGTACTCGAACGAATCGTCCACAACTATGGGCTGTTGCGAGACCACTCCAGCGATGTAAACCAAGAAAGCCACGACCGGGGCGAGTTTCATGGTGAACATCATCGAACCCAGGGGACAGAGGGAACAGGTGCCACCAAGAGTGCCCCGAACATCACCGCGGTCGATTATATCGCAGTTGAAGGCTGGGCGCTTGAGCTTGTCAGAGCGGGCATCTGGATTAGCCCGAATTGGTGCGTGGTCTAGACTCATGTTCATGCAGCGCTTGAATGGTGTCGATCCTGTCATAACGAGCTGTCCAAAATGTCATCGATTGACGCGAGATGAAAACATCCCTTGTGGCTATCATTGCACAGACTTGTCGGCGGTCGAGCTATTTTCGTACGGTCGGGTAATCAAGCCCCCAAAGTCTAGATTGACCTCTGCCCTGCTGTTTGTTCATAGAGCCATTTGCCTCGCGCTATGGAGCTCTTCAACTGTCACCCTCCGATTATTTCTTCGTCTAGTCACTGGTATGATGAACACTTGAGCGCGCAAAGCGATGTTTTGCGGTAGCTACGCATATACCCACCCCAAACTCGTGGTCTTTGCGGGCGCTCGCCAAGTCAAAATGACGTAGACATCTGTGCATCTTTCAATTGATATAGACACTCGCATCGCGTGCTCATACAACCATCACATGTAAATCGGTGGTCATTCTGATTAGGGGCTGGACTCGCGACGTTCGCACGCACATACCCTCAAGCTCATGAACCAAGACCAGTATCGCCATTACCCTAGTTATGTGTCCAAGTACACGCGTCAAAAAGTGGGCAGTTCAAAGAGTTCTTTACCTTGAAGCTACTGATACTGATTTTACTCGCAAGACCTCTTTTAGACACTCGCCCGATACCCGTCTTCTAAGCTTGCGGCGCAGTCAGATTTCGCTGCCCGAGACCTCGTTGATCTCGCCCATCCGTCGCCCTCTTGCATCGCCCCACGCGTTCTTATCACGAATGATGGGTGCTCTTTCAGTCGGGCCCCTGGAATAACAAACGAACAAGATACAACCGGCCGAGGTTGGGCTTGAGCCTTTAACTGAGATCAACTTTCGGGAAGCAAATTGTGGGGAAACATTCGAAAGCAATAATAAATAGTGACATGTTCGATACATTTGTGATTATGGTCCCACACCCGTACCTACCCAACAAAACGGCTTGCTTTTGTGTCCACCCTGCCCTACTCATATTTGTACTTCCGGATGTCCGGTATATCCAGGGACACCCAAGTTGGCTGAAAGGATTTGAGCAAAGGTTCCAGACATTTAAGTTATCGTGAACTTACTTCTCGCAGACGTCCCCCCTCCCATTGAAAACGACGGCTATATCAATCAGTTAAAACGTGAGTTTGATACTGCCGGCAATCCCGTGAGACCAACCTGGTATGCAGGTGGTGAATCCACCGTACTACTCCTATGATCGAAATGCGCCGGCTGGGGCCAGGAAGCCATGGCACCCTCCTCTAGGGGGACTGCTTGATAGGTAGGATACGACGCATCTTTTGGCTCGTCCGGTTCCCGTTTCCTGCGTCGGTTATACCATACAAAGAGTGCGCCAAGTACTAGAGCCAAAACAACCACCCCACCAATTGATCCGCCGACTATAGCTGCGGTTGAAGTGGGTTTCGAGGTAGAGGTAGAAGTGCCTGAATTTCCTGGGTCGGTTGCGCTAGTTGAACCACTTTGGGGAACGTAAGCCAGTCTGTACTCAACGATCTGAAGAAAAAAAAAATACCTGGGCAAGTACATGAAGAATTCAAGACTTGCAGAGTCCCCTGTGTTTCCAGCATGCGTGATTGTTACGGTATGTTTTTGATCGCTCAACACAGGACTAGTCCAAAGCAGTTTTTGGATAAACTATCAAGATATCAGTCTAATCCTCCATCGAGGAAACATCGGAACCATACCATGGCAGTGTCGCTCGCACCATTGTACATCTTCTTTCCATCTACGTTGATATCCACGGGAGCATTCTGGCTAACGTCGTTTACAAAGTACCAGAACTGCACGCCTGTGAATGTAAAGGTACAAGAGTCGCCAGGGGTTTTCGTTGTGCGCGCCGAGCCATGCATAAATCCTCCAGTCTAGGTGAGCTGGTTAGGGTGATTGGGAGTTTCAGATTTAGGACAACGTACGATCGACTGCCAGCCAGAACCTGACCATGTAACTGAGCTGTCACTGTCATCAACGAGTATGCCGTCTGACGGAACAGATGATGCACCTCTAGATGGAAGTTAGGTTGGGGGTGCGAAACGCGAAGGGTGTTATGACGTGGGCGAACTTACGGGCCGAGACCAGTAGGTCGTATATCGTTGCTCCCACTATTTGGTGTTATCCTATGCAAAGAATTAGTCTTCGGAGACGTCTAAAGGTGTGAATATCCTACGCCAAACTATCAACGCCGATCAGTTCGCTTCCCGTATTGGTAACCACGATCTGATGATCCCCCTCGTCTAAAGTCGGTGACCTCCAAAGTTCTTGCTGAAAGACGATTGAAGGTGCATAGTTGCTGACCGATGCAGTAGCACCGTCCAGCTGTAAAGTGATTGGGCCACTGTACATCCCTCGATCAGCGTACCATGAAATGGCAGTGCCTGTTCGAAATATAATAAATATCGGATTCGTGAAAACTCGTAAATGGACTCACCTCGAAAGGAGAAAACGAACCCGTTTCCGATAGCCCTAGCTGCATGGGAAGTCCCGTTGTATCGTAGATAGTTGTAGTTTGTGTTGTTCGTCAGCCACCCCGATCCAAAGTACTGAATTCCATTTGGGTTCTGAGGTGAGTATTCGGAAGAATCGTCAATCACAATGGGCTGCTGAGAAGCCACACAGGTCACGTAAATCGATAAAAACAAGACAAAGAGGGATTTCATTGTTGACCCCAGCACGGGGGGAGGGATGCCAAGTGGCCTGGACATCGCCTCTTTATCTCACAGTAAGCGCTCATGTTACTAAGCCCCACCTGGTGGCAGGGCGACCTCGGGCATCTCGCCTGCCCAAGGCTGGCATCAAGACGCTGGAATGCTGTGCTATGCAGTGCCGATGCGGTCCCATATGATCATATCTACTACATCGCAAGATGTTCGAAATATGGATAACCCAGAAGATGCGATTGGTGATTTTGATTTTCGTTCTCGCCCAAAACAAAGTTCTCGGTCAGAGCATTTATTGAGTGTATGGCGCACTCGAGAAGACTTTTATGAATTTGAGTTGCGGTATGGGTTTATTAGCCATTAAAGCAGCTCTTGTGCTACACTGGTGTAACCTAAGAATGGGGCAGTAATACTCGGATCTCTACCCTTAATGATTACGCTTATATACAGTAGATAATCCACAAGCGGCTTCAGCATTCTTTGAGACTCTCAGCGATCAAGCATAGACCCATGTAAAACCATACTTCGGAGACAGAGCCTGCTTGCGGTGTGTGGCGAACTGTCACAACTAGGTATTTATGGATTATAGTCATGATCCACAACCAGTAACATGGGACACTTGCGTTCTTATAATGCAAGTAGTGTCTACCGATGGATGTAACCACAATTTCGAAATGGGGATGCTTGGTGTCTTTGATGCCATTCGAGACAACGTGTTCAAGTAGTAACTCAAGGAATATTAAAACACCGATATCAGTAGGAGGTGGAGTAATGTTGGGAGACCGTTGATTTTGCTTGCTTCACCACCGATACTGACGTGGCCGGAACCACGCCACAGTGTTTGGCATCCGAATCCTTTTATTAGCATTTTAATTGCGCATATAAGGGTAGTAACACTACGTCGTAGACTAGCAGGTTGACTCGTACGTCCTGAACGCCTGCTTAAACCTTGAAATCCCCCTCCGATCTTTGCATATTACGACCCACAACGCTGCTATCAGAGTAAGAACTACACCTTAATTAAGGCGCTCACAGGTCATGGGCTACTCCTCATTCGCCCGCCCAGATGAATCTTCCTGTACTCTGAACTATTTTCGACATGCGAAGAAGGGGAGGCAAGTTAGATATCCAGCGAGCGTGCCATACGGATGGCTTTGAGATTCATTCAAAATATCTCTATCATAGAGTCAGCTAGCATGTAGCTGTCATGTTGGGGGTTGGTCTGGGTAGCCTACGCCACGAAATGCACCCTCCCATCACAAGTGTTGCGATGTTACCTAAAGCCATCAGCATGACACCACGGAGTTAGCCTCGTGGAATATTTTTATTGCTCTCAATCTAGGCTTATCAGCATGTCATGAATTGAACATGAGTTTACAGGAGTCGATGACAGCGTGTGTCAAGCGTCCTACAGGAGCGCCGCAGTATAGTCGGTATCACTACTGTTGAGACCTAGGGCTTTCTTGGAGTCCCGAGCCATATATGATGGATCTTGAAGACCAAAACAGGTAGGAATTCAATGCCCCTGATGATTAGGGTGCTACAGAATCTTCCAAAGGGCCGTAATCGACACTGCCGGGCCTAGCTACTAACTTCAACAACAGATTGAGCCCTAAGTATGCCAGGAGTCAAGTATGGATGAAAAAAATAAGATCAGTGTGGGACAGAAGAAAAAACATGGACCGCCAGTATGACAGATTTTCAGCATAAGTTTAAGCGATCTGAACCAACAAGATGTGTGTGCGATAAGTAACCAGTGCAACAAGTGGGACCTTATCCATACAGTTTATTCAGCCCTTATCGTAGTGAATAGCCCCAGAAGGGCTTAGCTCGGCGCGATCTGGGGCTAGAAGTGAACTGTCCTGGAAAAAACACCCCAAGGCCGAATGCTATCACCGATTAGCTGGCTATCATCTGAGGTGCAGCAGTAGCCAGAACATAGATATGGCATGTAGAAAGTACGCCCCGGAGCCAAGCGCCCCGTCTCCCAGATGTCATCATGTGAGAAAGAGTGAGCGGAAGGTAAATTCTCAGGACCAGGAGCCATGGTGAGCTGATAGCAGCACTTCATGAAAACAGCAGAGATCTCAACACTCGTAGCACAACACATAGAGAAGGATTTTGAAACCGGTGATCGTATAACAATCTGAATACTAACGTTAGATGCGAGGCTATTGTCTGGCACTGAGCGTCGCAAGTGGAAAGCAATCACTTATGAGCCCAAACTACTCCTGGCGAAACCAAACTCACATGCCAGACCTAGCCCGTGACAGGGGGTGTTCAAACTAGAGGATTGTCGAGTTGTGTTGGATGTTAGTCGTACGTTAGGCGGTAAAGTGCTGTAGTAAACCTTGTAATCGGTTCGGTTCGTGGGTTGTGACCCAGACTCATTTGAAATGTTAGAAAGCACTGCACTCAGCTGAAAGCGGGTGACAATGGTGTTACGGGCCTTTAGGGCAAAAAAACCAAAAGTGACATTTGTATAACGTACCCAGTCCGCACGATTCCAAAACCATGTGTCGCCGATGTTTTAGTGGAGTTCTACTCTCTGAAGGACGAAGAGTCTTTCGCCACCCCGTGAAAAGAGCCTCGTTTGAACCCTAACCGCATAGTGAGCGGCTTAAGTATCCTACACTGCTCAATGGAATGAACGGACAGTTAGCACCTTTTCGTTGGAACCTACCCGATACGTAATTTACAGCACAACCTAAACTTTTGAGTCTTAGTTATTGAAATTCGTAGGTGCATGTGCGACTACAGTCATAGAGATGTAATGATTCAGTATTGAGATTCAGTATTGAGATTCAGTATTGATTGTGTAGCGTGGGCATGGTCACTGTAGTTCAAATGACCAAATAGAAAACGGTTGACTCTAAGCTAAAGCTACTCACGTCGGAGCTCATGTGTTCAGGGCTGCAAACGGAGAAGATGTGTCACGGCGTTGTCGCTTGACATCGGGCTGAGAAGTTCCCAACGCGAGGCTGGATCGGGACTCCGAGCTGAAATTTTGCATGTGAGCACGCATGACCCGGGATTTGACAGGGTGCCTTACTTGAGTGTACACGTTGCGATCGATAGCTGCTTATCAGTGCTGATAATTCTTATGTCTACTCTAACCGGCCACTCAAGTTACCCGGGTTTGGGGACCACGAATATCTAAAGCGACAAAAGCGCCGCTTCCACGTGTGAGGTATCCGCATCTACACACAAACAGCAGGTATGCTGAGAAAATGGCGAGCTGTTATATTATATATCTATAGAAGTTCTTTAACTAGCAAGGTGCTACAACCAGCTGAAACTGCGTGCATCATATATTCCCTAGTCTGACCACACCCTTTGTAACTTAGTCTTACTTCTTGCTATACGACTTTAGAATCCTTCTTCTAGTTGCGGATTTCTATTCACGTTTCTTACCTTTTGTAGTACTATAGATATATGCGCCAAAAGAAATGCGTGCATCATGTGACTGCAGCTTTTTTAATCATTATCATTCTATTTTATCACATGACTAACACCTTGGATGTCCAACTTGATGAAAGCACGTATTTGGATTTTTATTTAAGAGTGCTAAGTAGTTAGCTTCATGATCGCAACATACAGACAATGCTTATGATTTGAAGTGGTTAAACTCGTACATGTTCTTCACAACAGCGATCAAGGCTACCACCCCCCGGCGATCCGAATATCAGCCCAGAAATCGCAACGCCTATAACAAAGAGGAAATCAGAAGGTTTTTTGGTTTTAATTCATATTGGCATGCACGAGTAGCGTACTGTTTGCTTCCACTTAGCGGGTCATAAATACTCGTTGTATGCGTTGAGCTAATATTTGTGGGCGAGGTTATGTTGAACACTAGCTGGCTGCCAGAGCTGGTATTTGGCCAGGTGCCATTCAGTGCCTGCGAGTTTGGGTTGCGGCGAATGGTGAAGTCAACCATAGCTCCACCAAATGCCGAGAATACGGAAGGAGAGGCAGGTGATCTGAAGTTATACCAGTAGGGAAATTCATAAGCATTATCTTGAGCATGTACCGCGGCTAAAATAAAAGAAATTGAGACGTGGCACCCGTCCCGGTTGTTGGGTAATGACTTACGGAGAATCCCAAACAGGTACCGCCAGCTACCCTTACGCTGAGTAAAAGCTCGCGAAAGCCAGGTTGATCCACAAGAAAAGATTGCATCCTGGTATACCGAGACCCCGCGAGCGTGCCCATCGGTAAATTCCGCTAAGATATCGTAAATCCGGCAGGCGGAGAGTTGATAACGGGAACGCTCACCCTCCGGATACAGCTGTACAACTTTCGCCACCTGAGCTGACGTTAACGGCCAATTAGTTGTCAAAAAATTCTCAAACAGTGCTGCAGTCGACAGATTGGCTGGCGCAGACCCATCAGCAGCATTGCTACCTGCGAGTACAAAATCCTAGCCTGCCATCAGAAGATCACCACTTTTGAAGTAGCGAGAGGAGTCAACTCACCCCAGCGATGGCTCCAGAACGGATTGCCTGCGCTGGATGAATCTTTACATAGCCAGACTGGCCCTCAAGGCAGGCAGTCCAGTAGTTGACACGCCCGTGTTGGGGTTTGTTCATTTGGTAATTGAGCTGCTTGAGCGTGTCAGTCGGCACGGCCCTGAGGCATGCCAATTGGCCGGTATCTGTTGTGTTGACAGAAGAGCACCCTGCGGCAGAAGAGAAGTTCTTGAACTGATCCTGTTGGATTGAGTTGTGTCAAAGAAATCTGGCTAGACGGCGTAATGAAAGCACATACGGTAAAGTACGCATCCGTACACTTCCCAAGAGCAGGGAACCAGGGAGAGCTGAGGATAGCCGCCTTAAAAAGCTGAGACTGCAATTGACGTTTTAGGTGTCCTTCCTGAGCTACGAGCTCTAGGACAGTCCCCCCTCCTGACTAAATATCCGTAATTAGTGGCTTAGCAAATGACCACCACAACAGTCGTCTGACACTTTGTCCCCATATAGTAACATCGTCCTTGTCTCCTCCGAATTTAGATATATGATCTTGAACAAACTGCAAGGAAAACCTAGCGTCTGAAAATATAAAAGGCACTATGTTAGGTCTAGCCCGAACTGCATATAGATATAGACACGCACCGGTGATGGCGGCATTCAATCCATTTGATTCGGCGATAGCTGCGGAACCAGAAAGAAACCCAAACGCTCCCAACTACCAAGAAGATTCGAGGATGTAGGATAAATAAAATCAAGTTAACATACCCGGTACTGAATGATGACGGCTACAAATTTATTGCCGGAGAGGTTGATGAGCGGTGTAGGATCGAACTGGATTGCCTATGGGAAACAATCAATCCGAGGGACACGCGATTGGGAAGGGCGCCCTTACGCTATTGTGATCCCAGCTACAGCCTCAGAGATTAAGCTCGTGTAAAACTTGAAGCTAAAAACTTACCTCCCACCATGTATCTGGAGTGCGATTCCACGTCACAGGTTTGGATACAGTCCAATTCAGCATTTACTCACCCATACCAGAACCGGTAACCTTTTTGCCTGAGGAGGAGCGTAAACATTGAGAAAGAGACAATCTTCGCTGATGTTTGAGGCATTCCAGGCAGCCTGAATATTAATTAGGAAGATTTTAAAGGCTTGTGCGGTAGCTGGCTGACCACCGATTGAACGCATTGCGAGGGCAGAATGGTAGCGTTGACAACACCATGGCCGCGAGCTACAGACTGCGCGGCCTTCCATCTTAGGTTACCTATCGGTGCGGCCGCATACCTGATTCCAAGCCAGACGTCCAGCCCTGAAGTGGTGTTGTGGAACCCATTATAAGTTGCATCGGGTAGACTGACCGAAGGCAGACCCAAGCCGCCTACAGCGCCAACAAGGAGAGATGATACTGTAGTGAGGAAAGGCCGAAAGCGCATGTCGTGGTCGGTTTGAAGGACTTCGATTTCAGCGGGTTACTTATATATGGGGCAGGCGCCGGACCGCCACCACCCGCCAATAATTTGCTAATGATCATGTGGCACGACAGTGGCTCAAACACAGTGAGCACAATACATATGCCAAATTCACTTGCGTCCGGGTCAGCTGCGAAGGTTATCAAGAAACAGAGTTTGATGCCTACCAAGAAATTACGCTATGAAGCTGCATATCTATAACGAACTCTGACCATCTATTCCGGTTTAGATTGGACTTTGGAGCGGCCCGGACGGCACAGCTTGCACCCTACTTATATCACTCGATGGCCTTAGCTCACTGAAGGACTATAACCAGAGGCGATCATAACTCCTGATAGATTACAGTGACTCGTGCCAGTACAGCTCTCGTTAGGATGTTGGTCCTAGTTTACTCGGGCTAACCTGGAGCCTACACAGGGGCTACTTCCCTGATTGATTGATCTAACGTGTACCCATGATATCCCGTGATATTGCAACAAGATGAATAGCGATATTAACCAGACCCAGATGTTAGGCCAGTTCCCAGCGGCTCATGAAATAAGCAGTTATGCAAAGAAAACTAAACAAGTATCCTGAGTCTCCATAACCTCTAGTGGTACACCGGGGGTGTACTCTTACCTGAGAGATGGCAAAGGAACCAAACTGAAATGTACTTCATGAGAATATTCCGAGACCATTTTGGCTTCACCGCCTAGATATTGTGCGCCAACAAATCTGGGAGCTTTGGCTGATTCATTAAATCTTCATGTTTTGAAAGGGTGTGCAGGGTGAAAAGTCGGATCTAACGGGGGACGCAAGACCTTGGGGTATATGCGTGACGATGACGCGCAGGGGTGGACTTTGATTGGTCGTGTCTCAAAGGCGACCGAAACGCTAGAAACAACATCAGACAGGTATGACAAACGGATTTATGTTTATTTCAGGAAACGTTATGTCATATCTAAGCTCTTTACCTTTGTGGGTGGGCGCAAGAAGTTCAGGGGTATGAGAGGGGTCTGGACAAATCCTGTCCTCTAAACAATCTCAGGCCGCGACAAGCTAGAGACCGAAAATGAAATGTGAAGCATATATTAGAGGAATAGTCTGCTTTGAGCAGGATCATCAAGGCCTAGCTCATCGATAACGAGCTGTTACCAACATGAAGAGGTGGCGTGAGGGATGACAGTCCTCAACTCACAACGAACCCTGTCCTAGATCCCCCCACGCTTGCAGCCTAGTTACCCCACATACCGACTAGCTACGCCGGGGCTCGGATGTCGCGCCGCATTCCCCGGACGTTCACTCCGCACTACCCTTCCCCACAGCGAAAGCTTGAC
>JAYRCO010000983.1:0-14461 GCA_037042815.1 Ceratobasidium papillatum | reverse complement strand
CTTGCCACTAGCAATACAACACAAAAAGCAGCCAGCACTGTGACCAGGCCATGCAGCGCAGCCAGGTTGGAACACTTCTGGGGGTAGTTGGTAGTGCTGATCACCTGTCATTTCAGCGGTTGGGATTGAGGATCCGCGGAGGTTGACGGGAGATTTAGTGCCGCGGATTAACGGGTCTTTACGCGGCGTTTTGCTTCAGTGAAGGGGGGTGTTTCACAAAGTGGATCACCGCGGCGCCCGGCTTTTGCACCGCGGAGCATTCACATCACCGCAGACGCTGGGTTGTACAATAAAAAACAGCCTTAGACAAAGTCTGAGGCCTTCAGAATTACTACAGGGGTGTGACGCAGCATTGCATGAGTCAGCTGTAGTGTAAACACCTGACTGCACGGGTGTAGGGGGTATTTGAAGAATAGATGCTACGCGACAGGCCATTGGGTTGAGAGTACCATAGGACTACAAAAAGACGGCCTTTGCCCTGGAAAGCAACGGGTGTCATTGTATTCAATCATCATACATGGCTGTTATGCGTTGGCAGAACCTTCCACCAATGCCAGTAGTGTGCTATATAGGGTCAACAGGTGGATCCAGTTTATGACCAAAGACTACCTACCTCGAAAACCTGACGCAAAGCATCATGAGCTTGTTTCTCTAGTCGTTGATACACGGCTGCTTGTCGCTTGCAATACTCAGTCTGCCCAATACCAGAAGCCTTTTCCGCTTTATGTAGCCAAGCGGAGACTTTGTATTGACAGAAAAGTAAATACGAGCCTGCCTCCCGTGAGCACCAGTCGCTTTCTTCTTCCCAGCGTTTGACCCACTCACGGGACTTGAACCACTTGACCCGTAGACCTGCAAGTCTTTAGTACTTAGGGGCTTGTGAATGAATGGTACGTACTAGCATCATATTCCTCCGCAAACTCAGTGCCAGATTGAGTCACATCAGCTAACTCTGGCAGTGTAACCCGCCAGTACCAAGGCATCTGGACTCGTCCATCTCCAAGAGGCCGGGATTTCCCCACATCAACATAAAGTGATTTGACATCTTGAGCAGTGAGAGGTCTAAAGGCGAGCTCATCATCGGATGTCATGCCTAGCCAGCTAAGACAGGTTTGATGTAGATTGTACAAGCTCTGCATTCGGGAAAGACGTTGGCGGAGTCGGTTTTGCACAGAATCACATTTATTATGCTGCTTGATACCTCTACCGCGTTTCTTTTGTGTGTTCTGGACGTGGACGTGTTGCATGGTAATAGAATGGACCAGCTGCAAATGCTGCAAGCATAAAATGCGCCGAAGTTCGATCTCGCCTTCCACCGCGGACGAACACGCTACCTCCGCGGACTCTGAGGTGGATTCAAAAGTACTTGGCAAAAGAATTGTCAGGCTCTCAGGCTGACCATCTGTTGCTGATGCCCGCTCCAGTATACGTTGAGGAGCGTTGACATTCACGTAGTTGGGTGATGCCTCCATGTGTGTGGTTATCTCCTTGAGGAGCTGAGCCCGACGGTGGGTCAGCGACTTAGTTTGTGCCTTTGTTGGTTTCGATCCAAAAGCAATGACATCTAGCTGCAGCCGCAGTCTGTCTGAATGAGAGTCAGGTCTGGTCTGTTGGAGGTGAACTCACTGGGACATTTGAAGGTTGATACCGCTTTGTAGCCACTGCGTTAGGCCAGCGGGGTAAAGAAGTCCTCCAGCAGCTGGTATTTTTGCCTCCTTGCTCAACATCTCCTTAATCACATTGCTGAGTGAGGTGGCTACAAATCCTCAGCGGCTTCTGAAGCTATGGAGTGAGCAACTCACCTTCAGTTTTGGGCTTTATGAAGACACTAGTCCATACGCCATCTTTTTCTTTGGGTTTTGTGCTGAGTTTGCTCCAACGACGCAGAGTTGATTCAGCGAATGTACGAGAGAATTCTTGGTGATCTAGCGCTAGCTGTTTGACAAACTGGTTAGCTTCTGTGAACTTTTTGGCAATCGCTAGTGCTATAGACAATTAAGCAAAGTTCAGATCTTCAGAAAAGGGACACTTACGCATGTCAACAGTCTTCACCCAGTTTGAGCGGCCCATAATCTGATTAATCAGATCTTTCCTTGTTCCTGGACCAGAGTCATTGCAGCTGGCGGCGGCGTGATTCAGATTTGCCCAACATCGTTCACCGCCTTCTGCATCAAGTCGGCCAACTCCAAATAGATGGTTTAGTGAATATCGAGCGAAGCAAGCAAGTGTGTGCCCTGCAAGATGAAATTTGGGAATTGAACAGAGGAAGGCATGAAACATGTCCCTTGTCAGTGGTCTCAACGGATAATGCATCTCAGCCCAACGCATCCACATGTTGACAATATAATGACAGACGATGTTGTAGTGAATGCCGACATCTTCAACCCCCTCTTCCAGAGCCTGCAGTAGCACGGAGACGAAAGAGAAATCCGCATATAGGTACCTGAGTTTGCACAGTCACACTTTGGATATTTGCACAAAATGACAGGTACATACTGTTCTCTGGTGGTAAAGTTCACAGTACCCTGAGGTAGAAAGAACGAATGGCGAGCGCATATAGCGGCACCCAAGCCCGTTTCAGCCAGTCCGCCAAATCTGACCCAATTGTTATCTGCGGCTTTATGATTGTTACAGTCCGCATCCTAGTAGTGTCTTAATAAGCAAGTGACTGCGTATCCTTGAGGGTGCTTGCCTTGGTTGTTTTTCTATTCTTTTGGGTGTGACAGTGCTGGAAAAAGGCATCAAAGGCATCAGAATCCACGAAGTATTTTCGGCCTTCACTCAAACACGTATCCCAGCTGTCAACCGCTTTGTCTTTGCAATACAGCTTGAAGCTACCGTCAAAAGAGACGTGAAAGGTAAACAGATGCCTAGGAAAAATGTCAATACATGTGGTAGCTGTTCAATGAATCTATGCGCACCTATTGGCATCTTCTACATTGGAGGCAAGATAATTGATGCCCAGCCGAGGGCAGACTGGACAACGTACAACTAAGTCCGGTGCAGAAAGAGCGGGACGCATATCACTGAAAGCACCGGATTGTTTCAGGTCTTGAAGATGCTGCCATTGTCGAGAAGCGCGCATGAACTCGCGGTACCGGTCAGGAACATCGTGCGGTAATAATGGGTTTGTGAGGTGTACAAGAACAGTCCAATATTGATGGGCTGCAAGCTTGCCCTCGACGGACATCAGGTGAAACTGACGCATACAGGCGAAGGTGAATCCTGTGGCAGGTTGCTGCTCAGAGCAAGGATATGTGTTGAATTGCATAAGCTGACGAACGGAGCTGCGATGTCCCAGATGTTTACAAAACCGAACCTTCAGCTGGTGGATTCCGTTCACATCACCTAAGACAAAGTCCTGCAGTCGGCCCATGTCACAAGGTTGCCCATGATGGCCAAGGTGTAGAACAAGGCCTAGCTCCAACCCCGTAACACGTTGGAAGAACTGACCGTTCCATTGTTTGAACCGGTGTGTGGGGAGCCGACGGTGCGTATCTAGAATACATGTGTTACAAAGATGCGCAAGACCTAGACAATCTAAGCATTCGATTGGTGATGCGCAATGATTGCGGCAATTCGTACATATCTCGGTCGCGTTGGCTGGTGTTTCAGATGCGAGGAGAGCATTGAAGAATCCGAGAGCACTATCTGTGTTCCAATCGTGCATCATTTGGTTTTGGCCCTTGACGACTGTTAGACGCGCGAGGAAAGAATAAACGCAGGATCAAACCT
This sequence comes from Ceratobasidium papillatum, assembly GCA_037042815.1. Taxonomy (NCBI): domain Eukaryota; kingdom Fungi; phylum Basidiomycota; class Agaricomycetes; order Cantharellales; family Ceratobasidiaceae; genus Ceratobasidium; species Ceratobasidium papillatum. The sequence goes on along the minus strand of JAYRCO010000983.1, from coordinate 10,726 downwards.
TTCCAGAGCGAGTACCTCCTCGCATCAGACCCGCTGCGAATGCAATTGCGGGTTCCGTTTCCAGGCGGGATGTCACATGTGAGGCTTCTGGTCTTGGAACTTGAAAGGTAAACACCGCGTTTCCTTGAAGCCCGCTGGGTTGAGGGCTGGGTAAGGCTGCCCGTAAATCACCCGTAAAAGTATCCAATGTGTTGGCAGATACAGCAGCCTGAAAAGTTGAGAAAGCAATTCGCGGCTTTTTTCTAGAGCCTTTGGTGGAACTATTGAGAATGCGCTTGCTCATCGTGGGGGAGTGAGCAAAGATATAACTCCGCGGTGATTGCCACGTTATCCGCGGTTCTTACATTTTTCAAGACTTGAAGAAACACACATTTTATTCACATTCGGACACAGATATATATAGTAGTTAACACCTAAGGTTTGCCGCGGCGGCCCCGGCTAGCTCCGCGGCTTCCCTTTCCACCCATGGCGCTACTGCGCGAGCCTCGTTTTGAGTCAGCATCTATACATATGTTTAGCTTTCATGCACAGAATGAACACGAGACAATGTACCCGCTCCAGACAAATCGGCCCCCGATGACTCATTTGGGCCCCCTTCAAACGAGTTGATGAGGTTAAAGAACTCCTGGGCATTCACGGAGTTGCTAGCTGGCTCCGGGGCGGACACAGACTTTGATCGCGTTTGACCTAGGCGAGGTTCAGAACCGCGGTCTTTAGTAAGTGCGTCAATCTCTGTTTTTTTGCCTTTCTGCTGCACAGGTTAGTTGTGCCTCAGCGTTATATTCGACCGAACTAACCTTCTTCTTGCTAGAAGCTGCTTTTTTGGCATTACCGGACGAAGCACCGCCGCTAACAGTCGGTGAAACGGACTGTGCGGCCTTTGACGCGACGTCTTCAGAGGCGCTGACTCCGCGTGGATCATTGGGTTCAGTTGTATAGTCAGTACCTTCTGCCCCAAATGTCAGAACGTAGTCGTGAAAGCTTTTCAAAACGGCGAGTGAGACAAACCTGAGGGGATACCAGAGCGTGCACGCTTGTTAACGCGACCGGCAACCTGGGGAGGCAAATACTGGTTGTTGAGAGCTAACAATCCGTGCGACGGAGCCTTGGAGGGTGTTCCTTTAACAACACGCTATGAAAGCACCGCGACGACCGCAATAAGCGACTTGAACTACCATAACCACGAACAACTTACCTTGTTCGAGGACAATACTCCAGTTTGCTACATAACAAAAAGTTAAGCATGGATACCTATTTATTGAAGCTTACTCACCGGCGGAGGCGACAGAGAAGACGGTGCTCGCATACGAGGCCGCGGCCGTTTGACGGGCTCCCTCTTCACAGGGTTGTCCAAAACCTCTATCTAATCTGAATCATCTTCTTCCTCAGGCTCGTCCTGAGCTGAGCGCGAATCACGAGTAGGCTCCGCGGCGACCTGGGGCTTCTCCGCAGCGGTGCGTTTTGCGAGCGGAGCAATGTCTGGAATGGGGCCGCCAACAAAACCGGGTTTCAAAGGCTCCCCGGACGGAAGACGCCAAGAAGTCGGACGACTGTAGAGTGCTTCAAACTCCGTACACTGAGCCACGGTGTTTGCGTCCGCAAAGTGAATGGGCTTGAGTGTGAGAATGTTGCGGTCAGTGGTGCTTTGGGAAATCTCGCTGAAAAAGTGATCGAGTTGAGCCCAGAGGGCCTGACAGACTGGACGAAATAGCCAAGCGATCATATCCGGGGGTACTCCGTCCTCGGGGCGCGGCGTTGGATCGACTCCAGCTGCGTATCGTGCAATCTTGTACAACTGTCCCACCCCCAAGGCCAGTCCATTTGGCCCGCCATATGGAATCTGTGTAGCCGGATTGTTGAATACGCCGTCACGTAACGCCTTGGCCAAGGACGAAGGACCAAACTCTTTGTGCCCTTCGACATTGTTGCTCCAGAATGTCTCTGTGAGGTTGGAGGTACTAAGCCACGTTTGGAATGTTCCGGAGGTCAGTGAGCCATGAGGAAGATACGCAAAGCGAGGGGAACTGTTTTTGTTTTTGAAGATCCCCAAACTTTCTTTGCCCTGCGAATAAATTGGTCGTGGGTAAACAAAACGAGGAGCTTTCACATTTGAAATCACGTACTTCATATGGCGCTGCCAGAGAGAACTTGTTTGTCATTTCCATCAGACGATGCAAGCCTGGCATGAACTTTCCGTACGACTCGCATTCGTGGAGAACCTTTGTACTGAATGGGACAAACAGAGTAGCCGGATTGTATAATGGTAAGCTTGGAAACTGTCAAGCTGTTAGTCGAGTCGCTAGAGTCCGCGGTGAGTAAATGACAGCATGAGAGGCAGCTGGCGACTTGCTGTGCATGGCAGCATACGCCTTATTGAATATTCCACTGGCATTGCTAAGCAAAGATTCGGACTGAAACATTTCGGAACCCGCGCTGCTATTTTTGTGAACAAGATGACCGGTGATTGGACGACCTGAGAACGTACCAAGTTGACCGCGGAGTGTTAGTACTCGAAATCACACTACAGTAGATCATGGCTTCGACGTATTCATGGGAGTTGCCTAGTTGAGCACCCGACAGAATGTCAACCAGGAACTGCACGATGAGAGGCGCTCAAAAAAGAAAACTGCGTGGGAGCGAACGCATTAGCAGAGCTGATCCTGTGACTTAGGAGGACGTACCCGTCGCCTTCGAACCGACAACTTTTGGTCGGATAAAGCCTCATCAGCGCCAGCATCCAAATTTTGGACAGAATCCCGGTCAAGGACCTTGTGTTCTAAGAAAGGTCAGTATGGTCAGTCGAGTGCAAACTACCGTTACCTACCCATAGCAAAGGCGGCGCGGACATTGTGGTGGTGGTAGGAAGAACGAGCAGCGCACTGAGGGATTACTATCTGGTTGCATTCACACGCTTGTTTACAAATATCGCAAAACACATGACCTCATCCACACCCTCTACCCGATTTGGGCGAACGAACCCGCTTTGTGCCTGTGGAGTACTTGCGGCGCTTTTGCTGGGGACTTTTCGTGAACAACTGCTCCGGGGAAACGACTGTCGAGCAATAAGTCCGAGTCAGGGCTTAGTGAATGCAGTACCTACCGTTTTGATTGTGCTCCAACGCCTGGGGAGAAGCCTGGGTGCGTTGCTGACTGTTCTTCTGAGCGCTCGGACGGCGGGAAGGCCCAGGCTGGTTCTCATCTTCAGATTCGATTGGCTCCCCAGATCGGAAAAGGTCCATAGCATCTTCATCTTCAACGTCGGCCCAGTCGCGCGTATCGAGGTCCATCTCCGCGGACCCTACGCTGACGTTGCTATGGTCCAGGGACATGGCGGAGGGCGTATTACGTCGAGTAGCTACTCAGATTTAGGAGTGTATGCGCAGCTTAGCTGTTTTACATACTATATTTCTGTGCTGGCAGCTCGACCGTCATGCGAGCTCGTGAAGACCCGTCCTTGGGACCAGGCGCTCGCTTAGATGCAGCATGCTGCTCCTCCGCTTGAATCTCAGCGACGGACTTACTGGATGGCAGTACTATCGTAGCCTTCTTCTCCTGCTTGGGTGACGATGTATACCACGTAGCGTTTTCCTGGACCCATTCAACAAAGCTACATTTGCAAAATGTGAATGAAAACTTACAACAATAGGAGCCGGGTCCGGTAGGCGGGCCAGCGAGTAACCAGCTTGAAGTTGCACATCCTTGTCGATCATGTCTTCCTGTCCGCGGAGCGACGTCAACATGCCGCGGCAAGTGTCCAAGAGGTCAGTTAAGAACAGAATGTCCGAGTTGACTTGCGCTCGCCACACTCGCAAGTTCGGGTAAGTGGGATGAGCTAGCTCTGGCCAGTCGTTCCCTTCCTTGAGGTACAACAGATTTATATCTGCCCGCACCACACCAAGAAACAGCCGTTTTACGCCAAATGGACCGCCAAAAAGCGTGTTAGTCGGCTCGTGAATGAACGTATCCGATCGAAGCACAGCCAAGAATTGTTCATAATCGTAGGATTCGTGATCCGGATGCTTGGTGTCCCAAAACGGCTTGTCAATCCATCTGCTAGCAAAATGGCCGAGGTAGGCCTGAGGCATAGGCCGTTTTGAAGGTATATGTGGTGTTGCGGCCGCAATCACGTCGTAGAACTCTATTGGAGGCTTTGAAACATGAGTGTCAACGTTCAGGGCGAATGAGTAATGACAGGCAGAACGTACAGAGACCGGTCCTACTGGCTCGTAAGCATTGAACGCAAGTACGAGAGGCTTGAGCCGGGCATTCAGCTCCGCGGCATGGTCGACCCAATCTTGGTCGGCTGTAAAAAAGGGCTGATAGTACACCGTCTAGGCGCCGCGGAAGGGTAGCATGTTTCGGATCTCGCGCAGGGCTTGCGCATCGTCATCTGCTCGATAGATACATCGGGCCACATAGAGTCTATTTGCCGGTCCGTATTTCAGCGTAGATCCAGGGCTGAGCCAGGTTTGTCGCACTTGCTCGGCATCGCGTGACTGACCACCAAGTAACTGAAAAGCGGCTTCACTCGGAACCTGCTTACGCTGACTCAAAACAATGTGAGCGATGTTCTTCCAAAGCTCTTTGTTGGTCTGCTCATACGGATCTCGCAGATGGGTCACCTTGTCAGGGAGCCGCATGGGGTGTATCAGTTGTGTGGGATTGTCATACTCCTGGTCACCTGTCTCCCATACTATGGGTCCCGGTATACCTTGAAATTCTGTCGAATAGTGTAAATGATTTCACGTAGTACAGAAGAAAACACTCACAGGCTAACAACGTAACGTACTCCTGCAAGAGAAACTGGGCCGTTTGACATCCACCACAAATTGCAGGAAACCACGGGATGAAAGATCCATCGAAGTGTCCATAAATGCGCGGTGGGGCAAGATGTGCCTTATGACACATGATCTGAGCTAAAGGCAAATGTAAGATATCACCATTGCAACGTCGGCTAACACACCATTGTGACCACGCTGAAACTCAGCCCAATCATCGAGAATTTCTGCAGTAGCCCAGCGTGTTGAGTTGACAGACGATGTCCTGGCGCATAGATCAATGTCACAGAAACCATAGCTTAGTAGACAACTTTACTTATGGATGATTAGCCTATTGCGCTCATCTCGCCAGGCTGCTGGCACGACTATCTCCGCCGGGGTGTTTCGGCACATTACAGCAACGGTGTCTTCTATGTCCTTTGGCAAATCACGCAAGGATCTGACACCTCCGTCAGTAGCATCGGCGGTCATTCATGAATACTCCCGTACCTCGTGCGATCGTCATCATCACAGGCTGCAAAGTCGACATCAGGGTACATGTCGAGGCGTTGGCTAATCATGGCTCCTTGCTTGAGCGCTGGCAGGTTTCTGCCGTAAGGAGAGGACAAGTCGAGCTGTAGGTATCCTTGTTCCGCAAGTCTTGCCCGAATGCCATCGATGGTCTCCTCCAGCTCGAGCAGGCCTACCTAAGGCATGACCTTCAACTGCTTCACATCAGTTACGTACCAGTCGTGAACTGTACGGCCCTCAACTCACCACCTTGCTCTTACCAGTGGTTTTTTTGGCGGATCCCCGAATGAACTTGCCAATGTCATTTAATCGATGACGGAGTTTCTACCCAGCGTAGAGTCTCAAAAATAGAGTTATGGACGTCAGGACTTCGGACATACCTCGCTGAATCGCCACAGTTCTGGACCGTAAAGGCACAGCTTGTGCTCATCTTGTGTGTGCGCGTAATGTTTGATGTACCTCGGATGGCGATAAGGGAAACAAAGCATAATGGCATGTTTCACTTGCTCCATGAAGTGTCCCACCAAAAGCTCCTTGGCCTGCTGAACCCATAGATGCAGCGGATATATGTCTCGCAGGAATGCCTCTTCCTGAGAGGGGATTTTGACCGTTGATGCGCCGGGCATGGTTGTTCTTGAAGAGTCTAGATGCAGCCTTGACTACGTAACGTCACAGTCCCACGTGGCACTAGCGCTGTAATGAGTCAATCCAAGGTCCGCGGCAAGCACCGGCATCTCCGCGAAGCACATTCATCAATTATTTGCTACGCTCTTCATTTCTTTCACATCCTCAGATCGTTAAGCATCAGGAAAACCTCCCATTGTCACTTAAAAAATTGTGCATTCTGTTATAGGTGTTTTTATGTCACACCCAAAGATTTACAATTTTTTTATTTTAGCTTTGCATGGAATGATACATTTAAGAGACTGAGACGTCAAGAAAGGACTGTTTCCTTGTTCATTGCATCATCAAGGGTAATATCTACTGTGTTACATAGTCATGACGCACGACCGCGGAGCACAGCACCCCCTCCGCGGCGCCATTGATGTGACTCCCTCTCATGCTGTTATCATTTCTTCTTTTGCTGGGACCTCTTCTTCAGCTCAGCTATTGCTCCTTGATATGCCGCCGTTTTGATGGAATGACGACCGCTTTTTTGACGCACTGCTGGATGCTCTACGGTTGACGATGTCTAATCTTTCATTAGCACGTGAACAGTTGAAGTAAACCTGTTCATACTGTTTGTGCCTCAACCACAGCGAGTCCGCTCATGTCATCCGTCAGCGCTAATACATCTGCCTCCCGGCCGCCGGGTATATTACTCGGCCCAACACCGTTTTCTTTGGTGGTTTAAGTGCAATTTAATACAACAAACCAACTTATGAACTGACCGTTGTTCTCTTCCTCATCTTCGGTAGAATCAACGTCTCCAAGTAGCAACGTAATATCAATGTGTTCTCTTGATTCCTCGTTATCCGTCCGCCCTTCGAGCTCAATCTGCGCAATAGTATAATTGGGGTCCAACTCTTCAAGCTCCTCAAGCGCAGATATGGGAGGTGGTAACATTTCATACATCTCTTGAAGAATCACGGCGCTGCTTGGTACCCCATGCGTACCAGTGTACTGATGATTCGGCTGGTCCGACTCTCCTGCTTGAGCCTGCTGCTGGACAGCTTTGGTTATAGCTATCGCCCAGGCCCTTTGTCGCTCTACTAGCGTTTGCTTAAGGATTGTTCTGGAAGTTGCAATGTCACCTCAAAGTCGTTGAACCAAGGACAGTGCTTTTGTCTCGATGCTCCGCAGCTGATCCGCTGTGAAGAAACGACTGACGTGCTTTGGTGCTTGTGACCCCAATGCCGCCCTTTGAACATTTTGGAGAATTCTAGACAGAGCAAAGGCACATACGCGGGCACCGTCTGGCCCACCGTACACTGTTCCAGTTTCTGCATGGATGTGCGGTCAAATTGTCTCTACATGCTCTATCAATTGGTCAATGCTCCAAAGCTTGTGCATTGGAGAGCGATGATTCCAGAAGGGCGATGTCAACCATGATGCTGGAATAATGATCTTGTCAGATGTACCCGTATTTTGATGCTGTAAATGTGGATTTCCCTTATTGCCTGCTGTCACAACACAGCCCTGATGTATTGTCATATTCTCACAATCTAAGTCTAACATAAGTTCATAGAAACTCACATGAATAGGACCATCTGCTTCCATCAGACATATCTCTCGCATAAGGTCAAATAGACCCGGCTGTCGCTCATGGACCAATCGCAACCTTGACATTTGCTCAATGTTAGATGCAGTGTATATATGCGACGTTCTTGCAGGCGGAAGCAGCGCTGCGGGTTTGGAAGGTGGTGCAGGAATGGTCCAAAGGTGTACATGCTGCGCATAGAGCAATTCCTCAGCGGTCCAGTTGATGTTATCCTTGTCAAAGCTATCTTCAGCATGCTCAGGCAGGTCAAGTGGCTCGAGCTTTCCGTGACGCGGAAGCCTAAGAAGTCTGAAAGCTGATCTTGCCCCCAACGAGCCACTCTGAGCATTCAAGTGGTGCTTCGTCCAGGCATTCAAGGTCGTACGCAACCAGGTATTCATATCTGAGAGCCCTGAGACACCTTCAGGCAGACACGCTGGATCAATCCAACAGCCGGGGGTCTCACTCTCTTCTGCCTCTATCCTTTTGTACGGCAGTTTAGCGCCTCCTCTCACAGCTAATGAAGAATGAGAGCAGATCATTTCTTGGTTGACATTCTCTTACCACTCCAGCAATTCAGGTATCGCCTGTGCAAACGCTTCTCGTCATCCATTGGAACCCTGTACCCTTTCAGGCTCGGAAAGGTTGGTCTCCCAAGTGCGTCAGGATGAATAGTGGGCTGATCCGGTGCCTTTTGCAAAGACATAGTTGCTATCATGAAAGCTCATTCAGACCACCCTCCTTTGCAGGAAGACACATACCCGACGTTCTTTCTGACCATTCATCCCATTCCGCCGCGGCGCTGATAATGGACTTGTTCTTCATAAACGATTTTGCTGTTTTAGAGACATAGCTTAGATTCAATACTGATTAGTACCTGTTGCTGCAAGCAAATTCACTTTCTAACCTGAACGTGGTTGGTTCACCAGAAGAGTTGTGCCAAGATGCCAGCACAAGCAGCTGAACTCCTGTTCGATGCTCAAACCCCTTGAGGGACCCCGTCAGAGCAGCTGGTAGACCTGCCACCAGTCTACCGTTTTGTGAGCGTTGTTTGCGGGCCGGAAATTCTGACTTACATTTCTTGTATTTCTGCAGGCTGCTCTGCAAACCGCTTCTTTGCAGATTCTCTTACCTGATTTGCTAGCTGTCTAAGTTCCGCAATTTCATCGGGGCTGTCCTTCTGCCTCGCTGCCAATTCCTCATCCACAGCTTGATTGTACGCGTCAAAGAGCTGCTGCGGAGTCCCTGCCGGACAAAGCATGTCCCGCCTAGCCATAATCCTGGTCTTATACCTCTGTTTGAACAACAGACAAAACAACACAAAGTGGTTGAGCGTCATTGTCTCTTCATCGTCCGGGCTCTGCCGCGCTTTTGCTGCATCGTTGTAGAAGATTCGCTTGATTCTCTATGCTTCTGCTTAGCAGGTGTTCAAAGACGTGCAACAATCTATCTCACAGAGTGAAAGCTATCACGGACTGCAGCCTGAAATGCTCGGGGATTGTTGGGGTGTATGGATAGATCCCTATATGGATACCTCAAGAAAAACCCTTTGATGATGTTGTCCACAAACTGGTCCTGAGGATTATACAACTCGCCGTCTTCATTACGGCTATCTCCTGCTTGATCAAGCTGGCTCCAAGCAGGTAGGTTCTCAGAAATGAATGCTCGCTCCTCCGGCTCTAGATAGAGTATCTGCATGTTGCGGTACTGTAGCAGGCTACAGGGCTTTCTGGTACCTTTTGACACCTGTTGAACCTCGTGTTTTGCCTGACTGTGATGCTTACGTAAGCCCGCGAACATAGTCAATACGCCGTGGTGAGCTTACTCATTGTGTCACCACGCTTTTGGTTGAGGAAGTCGTTGCCAATACTGCTATGGACTGCTGCTAACGGGCTTCCCAACAGCCTCTAGCTCCTTTCATTCAGTAAAAATTGCAAAGCTCACTAAGACAGCTGGGTGAGACACCCAAGTAACTGCATGGAGTGTACACACTCTCCCTGAGCTGTCTTCAGCTCACTCATCTATCAGTCATACCAAAATGTCACGCTCTGCACCAGAGTACTAAGCAGCAGCTCTTTCTGTATGCACCAACGATCATGTCCTTTCAGCCTCAAGAACTACCCGAGTTTGTGGCTACCGCGGAGGCCACCCGGAGGCCCGCGGAGATGAGTCCAACGTCCGCGGCGCTTTGATTACGCGGATGTATACATTACCCCACCTTCACTGAAACAAAATCCGCGTAAAGACCCATTGATCCGCGGCACTAAATGACGCGACTACCTCCGCGGATCCTCAATCCTTTGCGCTGATACAACTCTGATCACAGTGGTGATATCAGAAATTGGTGAAAACTGCTGTGTCTGGCTGTATGTCCACATGGTGTGAGCAGACTACCCAGTGAAACACCAATGTTGTTGATACATGGCAGAATTGAGCTTGCTTCCAGGCTGAAAAATAGTGCCAAAGAGCATCCTGACTGGCTATGGATATCTGGAAAAGAAAACAGAGCTCAAAACACCCTGGATCCGCCAGCTCTGTGGCAGAATACTGTGTGCACGCTGGCAATGAATAATGGATGTGAGTGATAACCCCAAAAATGCAAGCGCAAACAGGGATTAGTGGCAAGAATTTTTTCCCAGCAACTGGCCTGTGTCAGGCATATGCAGAGAATGGTTTGTGCCTTGATTGTGTCATATATTCCATGGAGGCACAATTTTGTTTGCAATGCTGTCTCTTCCCTCATAGCATATTGAGGATATTTGCAACAAAGCTAGCAAATCCAGGGTGTTTTGAGCTCTGTTTTCTTTTCCAGATATCCATAGCCAGTCAGGATGCTCTTTGGCACTATTTTTCAGCCTGGAAGCAAGCTCAATTTGTTGCAGATTCAGGTTATTGGCGCTTACGGCGCTTACGTGTGGCTAGCTGTACAGTACCAGGCGCATTTGGCTCCGGGTTTGTCTTTCGTGTATGTAGTCCTTTCTGACCCAATCCGAGATGTTGTGCCGGATTCCTGCTCCCTCCAACACAATTCTGCCATGTATCAACAACATTGGTGTTTCACTGGGTAGTCTGCTCACACCATGTGGACATACAGCCAGACACAGCAGTTTTCACCAATTTCTGATATCACCACTGTGATCAGCACTACCAACTACCCCCACAAGTGTTCCAACCTGGCTGCGCTGCATGGCCTGGTCACAGTGCTGGCTGCTTTTTGTGTTGTATTGCTAGTGGCAAG
>JAYRCO010000982.1:0-14464 GCA_037042815.1 Ceratobasidium papillatum | reverse complement strand
TTATCAAACTGGTTAGTCCATACAGCCCCCGGGGTGGATTCCGCGAATTCCTTTGCCTGGTGGTTGTAGTTTGCTGGATTTTCGTAGGCCACGGCTGGGACTGGCCGAACATCGGCGCCGAGCATGCGTAATAGGTCTATTTTCTCTTGACTCTGACACATCATCATTTCGTGAGTAAATTGCATCAATCGTTGGTTCTGCTTGTACACACCTGGCTATTTGGCATGTAAATTACACATTTGTAGCCCTTTGATCTACAGACGTGCGCAAGACCGATACCGGTGTTCCCGGCAGTTCCCTCTACGACGGTCCCTCCCGGTTTGAGCCTACGAGCATACACAAGTATTAGTTGATACTTGCTATATGATCAAATGTTGGTAAATACCACATACCTACCAGACTCTTCCGCATCTTTAACAACATACAAAGCGGCACGATCCTTCACACTTCCTCCCGGATTTTGAAACTCAGCTTTACCGAGGACGTTGCATCCAGTTTCTTCAGAGAGCTTGTTCAGTCGAATCTAGATTCATGCAGATTGGTTGGTTTCTGTGAGCGAGGCCGTTGTGTGGCACTCACCAGAGGCGTGTTCCCAATTGCTCCGACAAAGCCGTTGACGGGGGCTGTGGTAAACGAGCGAGCAGCGATACGGGTGAACCTCGCAGCCCTGGATAACATGATAGCAGCGATAGGAGGTAAGATGCAGTAGATGAGTAATTGGCCGAATTTAAGTTTTAAATGACAAACGGCGCAGGGCCAAAGTCGAGCACGCGATTGTCAGATAATCGTTATTTATCACTCCGGCGCTTAGCTCCAAACCAGACCATGCGAAAACACACGTGACAGTGTTGATTTCTCCACCGACGACATCTCCCGAGGGGCTGGCTCCTAATCTATGTTGTAAATTTAACACAAGCGGCAACCGATCATGTCCGACGCTCTAGGCAAACCTTGGATTGAGTCTGCTGTGAATAGAGTGCTGGTTGAACATGCACATGAACTACCCTCGCCTCCCGAGTTGAGGGGACGAGCCCAGATTGTTCGGGTGAGCTTTTCGCTCTAGAATTTAACTTGAATTTTTTGGAATCTAACTGGGTCTAGTTTCTGACGTTTCGAGAGGATCCTGGAGATAGGAGGCAACCCACTGACCGTGATACAGTATTATGGGCTGAGATCACGGACAGGCAGTGGGTTATGCCCATCCGTATCGCAAACGAGGTAACAAACAAGTTGGAAGAGTTAGTACCAAAAATTCAAGTATAATGATATCATAAACTAATTGTATTCCCTGCCGCTAGCGAACACAAGCGCGCTCTGACGTATTTTCGACGAGGTTTCTTTACTCTCAAAGCTGCTGTTGCCTATGACTTTATCACCGAACAAATCTCAATTCCTGGTGGGGGATCGCGTATGCAACGACCCAACAGAAAGTCAATCGTGCTTGACATCGTTGAGCTTAATTACATCTCTGGAGGTGGACCTGGAGCGCCTGTCGCCTCCAACTCTGTGGCTCTGCAGACTTTCCCTGGCAAAACAGGGTGGGAAGACGCTTTAAGCATCGGCGGTCGAACATTGTACGTTAACTTGTTGTGTTTGGTTACACGCTTGTCTGACTTGACGCACAGGGCCAACCATCAAGCGAAAGTGAAGATAGTTCTTGAGTCTGAAAGCAGAAACAAGACGAGTTTGAGGCGAACAGCGTCAAATTCCGCAGGCAGAACAGGGAACAAGGGCTCGGGCAAAACATCTGCGCCGGTTCTTCCGCATCAACCACCATCGAACGACAAACTAGGTGCGTTTCATCAGTGGCAAGATGCATATTGGGGGGTAAGTATTTCTATATCGGTCAATTGGATTCCGTTAAGTTGGGAATTGTTGCAGCGACGACACAAGTACAGGGATATGCATTTCGAGTTCTCCCGAGGCGAGTTTGACATTCCAGGCGATCAACAGGCAATCCTCCAACAGATTGAAGGCAAGCTTTGAGTTTAATATATCTTGGTCGGACCTCAGTTAATCTGCCTACTTCTAATAACAGAGCGGATCAAGAACGCAACTCTAAGTCAACCATACAATCGTACATCACACTTTCTCAGCGTGCCTTGACTTGTTTACTGATTGGTTCTGAATTGCAAACAGCGACGAACAGTACGAACGGACCTTTGTCGGCTCCTGATCGACAAATCGATTTACCTAGTTTTCGCTCGAGTCAAATCTATACTTCTACGCCACTGGACGCGCGGCGCCCGCCTAGCTCACCAGCTGCGTCGCAGGCTCCATACGACTTTGAGGAGGAAGAAGTCGGTGGTTTAAACCCCGATGACGAAGCCGGAGACGATAGATCTGAAATCTCCCTGGGGCGACGGGCTCGCAGTCCAGACTCTGGCCCAGAGGGCAACGAGGTGTCTCGTGCTGCGTCGGAGGTTGATGAGCCGCTAGGCACGGATGCCGAAGACGTGGAGCGCGATCCGCAGCTGTTGTCTCATCCGGACAACGGTAGTGAGAAGTCTCTAGAGCCTGACGATGCAGTTTCAGAAAAGATACTGAATACATCTACACAAGTACGTCGTCTTATTTCCTGGTTTCAGACTCTCGGTTGACACCTGTGTCTCAGACCAATACGCCCACGGAGACAGAGTTTTCGGTTGAGAGTCGGGCTCCACCACGCCAGCCAATCGTGCTCGTCCCAGACTCTGATCCACAAGGCTCAAGCCAAGTCCAACCACGACCTACTCAGGTCAGAGGATCTTCTCCGTGGGAGATCGAGAGCTCCCCTCCTTCGCGAATGCAGTCACCAGAAGTGGCGAGAATCAACAAAGGCAAACGGCGCTATAGCCCGACACTCTCATCGCCAATGTTACAGCCTAGCAGTGGTCTTCCCGGCCCTAGTCAGCTCCCAGGCCAACCGAGTGAGCAACAGAAGGGTATAGCTAGCTCGGGGCAGAGCACATCCCAGGAAAGTGCAGCTGCTGCGTCTCTTCCTTCGCCTCCTCCAGAATACCCACCGACCCAGTCCACTCCCTCACAGCCCCATAATCGCTTCGCTACACCAATTACGAATGAGCCGATAATACAGAACGAACACAGCCGAAATGAACGACACTCAGAATCGTTTGACACAGTCCCGAGGGCCGGGCCGGATGTTCGACCTAGTCCCAATCCTAGGAAGCGCCGAAGATCTATGTCACGGACGCGAGATGGAGGACTCACTCTGGCTTCCATAGGCGGTGTTGCGGTTGCTACACGTGATCCGGAGACCGAGGTCACTAAACGCCGGCGACTAGGTGATTCGGACGCTCGTTTGACGACCGAGAGCGTGGTCTCACGTGAAGATACGTCGGAAACGCGTGCGCTGCAAACGGGCAACACGAAGGGTGCCGTTACGAACGTGAGCCGCTCGGATCTCAACGGTCCAAACCCTCAGGCCGCTCGTGTTGCCCCACCAAATCCACGAATCGCGTCTCCCTCGGATCCGACTGTCATTCCACACGATCACGATGCATGGGCCGCCCCTAGCTATCTGGCCGCTCAAGCAAAATCACCTGAGAAGACCAAGGCGGCTAAGGGAACTGTTGGAAGCTCCTCGAGAGCTGTATCTGTCTCGTCTCCAGTCGCACCCATTCCGGTGCTTCCAAGTAGGCAGATGCTCAAGCCCAAACCGCGTTTTGCGCCACCTCCATCGTTTAGCCGCGCGGTTCTTCAACGCGCGATTTCGCCCCAATATCCACAGGTAACGGCCTCGCAAGTGGCGGATGCGGATGAAGATGAAGATGTCGAGATGCAGCCCTCACCCTCTGTCAAGATCGAGCCTCCGACGCCGGCCCGGCCCACGAAAAGCCCAGCATCAATACTCTCTACGATCCCATCAAGGCCACATGCTAGTATTTCGTATGTTGGATCTAAATCTACGGAGGAACTACCAGCGCCTGTTCTTAGAAAGGCTGCTCAGGCAAGCACTGCTGCGGGTGCTGCAGGGACGCGTGGGGGCCAAACACACCCAACTACGGACAACACTTCAGCTAAGTCAAAAGCGCAGCAGGAACCTAGGCGTTCCAAGTCTCGTGTGTCCGGCTCTAGTAGCAATAGGTCTAGCGAGAAAGGTAAAGGTGTTGAACTTCCTGAGGGTTCGGGCACACAGCGGAAGCTTTTGGGCGGATTTAGTCCTTCGTTATCGCCATCTTTGGAGAATCGTTTCATTTCTACTTGGGATATGTGGTTGACATCTGTACGAGAGGCTGAGTTGTTTTGGCAGGACGTAGATTCTGATCCAGAATTGTAAATTTGTGTGGTTTTTTTCGTTCTTTACAGCACCATTATGTATTTATTACGTAATATGATACGGCACCGATCTCGGAGTCACGTCCCACGAACGACGCTTTGCTGCTTTCCATCACGTTGTGTTGGATTCTCTTTAGGCCCTCAGCCCTTCCCCACCAACCTCTGCTGTCAGGGAGCATTAATTTCTCCACTCAAAGAGTATAAATCTGATTCACAATGGCCGATATTGACGAAAACGCCCCAGCCAATGTGGCGGAACCCGCCGTTGCCCCTACCTCAGCGGCTCAAGGCGGACCAATTCCGTTATCCTTTCCATCTATCCTTCGCAACCCACACTTTGCCCATCTGAACGTTCACTCTGCCCAACGTCGGCAAACCACTGAAAACGTTCCATCGAAGAAAGCCGATAAGGATGGCAAACGCCGCGTTCGAAGGCAGGAGAACAGTGCGTACTCAGCGAGCAAATCCCGGCCACCAACTCAATCTCTTATTTCTCCTATCTAGACCGATTTACCTCAAACCCACATATCGTCCAACCAAGCAAGCACGATTATGCCGTCCCTGTGGCTCAAGTCCAGTCGACTTTCCCCGCACCACTTCCTCCATATCTCCCACGCGTCAGCTCTGCACCATCGGCGCCTGCTCCGACACCCAACCCTGCATCTGCTCTTGCTGGAAAGTTTTCTCTTTCGTTGCGTGGATTTAGGCGCGAACTTCGGAGACGACGCGGGCGAGCTGAACCACTCGTGCACGCCGTCGAGGCAGAGTTGATTGAATGGTTGGCTGAGCCGGCCAAACCGATCGATGTGGACGATTATGTCATTGTGAGTGGTATTAGAGAGGTGCGACGCTCAATCGGAGAGCTGGTATGGGATGTGGATCAAGACGGCTTTGCAAGATATGTAGTACACTGCACCGCACGGTGGTATGGCATAGTGTCATTTAGTGAGCATAAATCTGACCAATCAATAGACTACACTAACCGTTATTCTAGGCAAGGAAGAAGCCGATGGTACACGCTTGACGCACTTGCTCCGACCAAATCCCAACCGCCCAGACCGCGCAGTTCTAGCTACCCCTCCCACCACTGACTGGGATACAGCCTCAGCCACTGGTCTAAGTGCTTTTGCAACTGATGCATCAGAGGTAGAATCACTCGCAGGCGGCGATATTGATTCAGTTCAAGGTGATGATCGAGACGATACTGGCTCAGCAGTTACATCGGACAACGTCCCTGTTGCCCTTCGTGTCGCGGTGCCAGACTATGTCCCTGCTTCAGACGTAGGATATGACGACGAAGCCGATATGTCTGGCGACGAAAGTTGGGTGTCACTCCATGAGAGCGTTGCCTCGTTGTCCTTGGCCCCTGATGCGGACCCAGATAGAACTATGCGTACAGGAAGACCTGCGGTAATTCGGGACCTTTCAAGAGAATCCTCTCGGTCACCTTCTCGTCGCCCCAACTCCCGTCCAAAGCGTAGATCCGTTCGTCCTATCACTCGTGCTCAGACTGCGCCTGTTGGTGGCAACGCGCGTGCAGGGTCGTTCTGGGACCACCTTTTTGCTTGACGAGAAACCAGCATTCTGTGCGCGGATCCCATATGGACTCGTGGGTATAGGACAAGGCAGTAGAGCTCTTCTTTTTTTTTGAAACTTTGTAAAATCGATGATCATTTCCTTTGCTGCGACGAAACTTGGTTGAAAGGGGGCCAGCTATGGACCCCAAATGGCGATGATTACCGAACATCATCCGGAAAATAGGATTTTGAAGTAAGCAGAGCTTTGTTTGGTTTTATTTATGCATACAAGCAAAAGTAAACCACACGCGGCACAAAATCAGTCCGTGAACGAAATTAGGGAAATTCAGGCAACATCCTGTCACTTGAATTGGCTAGAGTGGCGGATGTTGAAACGACATGATAAAACTTCGTTGCAAGTCCGTTAGATTAGAATTAGGATAGGATTAAAGTAGTGTGTTCGTTAATTCGGGTTTCCTCAGTCTCCCAGAGATGCAAGAGGATCTTTTCGTGAAATACGTCCATTCATCCAGTAGTCGTCATGTTTTGGCTCGCACATGGTGGATGCGACTAGTTGAAGACATTCTTGAGATTACGAATGGTCTTGCACTTGGTTGACGCTGAAGAGCTCGCCAGGGAGGCAGCAGAGCTACCGCGTGACGACTGGCTGGAGTATGGGTCTGAATTGTTGGGACGCATTAAAGAGCGAAGATCCGACTGGGTATCGCGGGGTGACTGGGCGGCACCGTAGAGGGCAAAGGCGTTACCGGAGTTGGTAGGGCCGGTGAAGTATTGAGACATTTTGGATGTGATACCGTAGAGCTCGACTAGGTATGTTCGTGAAGTGGTTGAGAATGCGATTAGAGGTGGAATGAAGGCTCGTGAGGATACCAGACCCAAAGACGAAATTAAAGATGATATAGTGATTAAAGAATAAGATACGCTGCTGGACCAGACAGCGAGCGGAGGTGTGGAAATGAGAGGTGTGGAATGAGAGTGCTGCTGTTACGGTAGCTCCGCATAAATATGAGAATCTGACAATTGCGAAAGAAGTAAATGAGCCGTGATGAGTCTAAACAAAAGACGCGAGTTAAATTACGTAATTGTCCCCGCCCTTTGTTTGCATCTGGGCATCTTCCACTGGTCGCCCGATGCGCTGAGTTGGAATTCTCCGGCACGGGGCGATGTGGTCCAGATCGTCAAAGGTGAGCTGGAGTAATGCGCGGCGTCGGCCTCGATCGTGATGCGCCCTTTGATGCGTGTAGGCTGTCATGTGCTCACCACTCAGAAGACATGCCTTTGATCGTGAGGGCCTTTTTAGGAGCAACAATAGCCAGAAAGTACCACCTGACTTCTGAATATGCACACATACATGCCCTTTTAGAAAACTCCAAGATTGATTGTGGGCTGTGTGGTTTGGTTCAACTAGTACGCTTGCTATGAATGACTGGAGGAAGCCGTTCGTCCATATATTCTTGCCACAAGCTCTAGGCTAGAGCATTTGACTAGATGTTGAAATTTTTGGCTTAGTTTGCTAGGGGCATACTTGGATATATTGTTGTCTATGTTCGATTTCGTGACACGTGTGGATATATGCGCCACATGTCACGTGCAGTATTAGATAATGAACGCGACCGTGTTTTCCTCGCTTCATCATTCCGCTTGGGAATCAGGACCCGAGCAAAGTTCTATTGAGACTCTTCATTTTGTATATTTGAATCTTTTTGCATGAACTAGATCTGCTCTGTTAACTTGCCACATCATCAGAACTTGGATTTTCTTTGAATTTTTGAATTCTCGACGGAGACTTTTTTGTTTGCACGCTGGAAGAAAACATGAGCCATCGAAAGCCAATTCCGCCCCTATACCCAGAGGATGAGCCCCTATCAAGCTCCGAGGCCCCTACTGACGACGTCCCTCGCTACGCTCTGGAAGACAATCCCTCATCCAGTACGCCCGAGGCTCATCGTTACAGCCTTCACGATCCTTCACTCCGCGACGCGTTTCCAGACCTCATGTCCTATTCAGCCATGCATCATTTCTCTGAAGAGGATCGTGCTGTGTTGTCTCCTATTTCTGAACGCCCAGAGAGACAGTCTAGCATGGCATCCTCCGCTATGAAATCTGATGGAACAGCGACGCCCATGGGTAGATCTGTACCGGTCGGGGGACTCTTTGGCCAAGTTATGCAGACTGTGGAATCATATCCTAACCAATCGGACTGGAACGGCTCGGCATACCCCCAACAGCAGGAACAACAACACTCGTCAGGCTATCATGGTTCGTCTGAATCAATCTTGTTTTTAGGAACTAACATCGTAATCTGTATTCACCACTTTTGTAGTGCCACTCCCTACCGGTCCCTCATTCGTCTCGCAGCCAACAGCTGTAAATCCCGAGTCCACTGGTTTTAGCCAGTCGTACCAACACACCGGTACGGTTCAGTCCTATCAGCACACAGATGCTGGGCAATCCTACCAGCACACAGGCGTCACACAATCCTATCAACATACTGGATTTTCTCAACCCTATCAACATACAGGCGCTTCACAGCCGCAGCAATATCAAAACACTGGTTTTTCATATCAACATACCGGAGCCGGGCTTGACGTGCCCCATCAAACAACTACACCCGCGCCTTCTGGGTATTCAACTGCTGTATATTCTTCTCCTGCTGCTGTGCGATCACGCACCACCCCTGAACGACCTAGAACGGCCTACTCCCTACATCCGTCTCCAGCACATGCCGAGGCATATGGTCGCTACAGTAGGGCATCGTATCGAACTCCGAGATCTCGGAGCGCGTCTCCCGATTCATTTCGTGGAAATGACTCAATGGAGTACGACATGGTTCCTGACGCAACGGTGCTCAAGTTCGATTTGGATGTCGCACAGGAGCAGAATAAGACGGGTCGTACGCATGCTGGGTACAAAGAAGCCAAAGGACTTCGGTTTGATTCCAACGGTGGTGTAGAGCACGTCGCTCAGCACGGCAGAGACGATGTGTATGATGTCTCATTGGGGGATATGGGGAACAAGTATGGAGGGGACAGCGATGATGAGCCAGGAGAGATTGAATCCCTAAAACACCATTACGACGACATAGCTCATCCTTCAGAGACCCAACACTTGTGAGTGCAGGTCCTAGTTTTTGCGTATATCTTGATTAGCTTACCTTTCGCTCGTAGTGGACCTGCCCCTGAAGGTAGAATGGAACGGCGTAACAAAACCAAGAAACGAGTGCCGCTGACCGCTGGAAATCTTGTTATTGACTTGCCCATTCCAGAGCGGTTGGTACTGCCAAAGCGGGGTAGCGAAGAAGTGATGTATACGAGGTAGGTTGTATGCCTAATATTGTCGTAGCATCAAGTAACTCGACCCCGTTCTGGTAGATACACAGCTGTTACGTGCGACCCCGACGATTTTGAAGCCAATCATTTCTCGTTGCGACAAAACTTGTATGGCCGCGCTACGGAGCTCTTCATCGCGGTCACTATGTATAACGAAGACGAGATTTTATTCTGTCGAACGCTATACGGTGTCATGAAGAATATTTCGCACTTATGTTCGAGACGCGCGAGTATGACTTGGGGGGCCGACTCCTGGAAAAAGGTCAGTAGTCCTAGATGTATCTTAGTACAGGTGCTTCAACATTTAAGTAGGTCGTAGTATGTATTATTGCAGACGGACGAAAGAATGTACACCCTCGTGTGTTGGATTGTTTAGCTGCCCTTGGTGTATATCAAGGCGACGGTTCGTTTTTTCTGCTAGTCCTTTAGCTGTTCTAATTTCGAAAACAATTTTAGGTGGACACATGAAGAACGTTGTTGCCGGCAAGGAAGTTACTGCCCATTTGTTTGAGTATACCACCTCGGTTGCCCTTGATCCCGAACTACAGTTCAAATACCCCGACCCGGCCAAGAAAGGGGGGCCAGGCGTGGTGCCATGCCAGATCTTGTTCTGTATGAAAGAGAAGAACAAAAAGAAGATCAATAGCCACAGGTGGTTCTTTAATGCTTTTGGACCGTTACTCCAGGTAAGCCTTTTAGCGGTATGCTCAAGTGACTAAAGCTGAAAGTGACTCTGTTAGCCAAATATCTGTGTGCTTTTGGACGTTGGGACACGTCCCGGTTCAAAGAGCATATATCATCTTTGGAAAACGTTTGACGTCAATTCCAACGTTGGTGGAGCTTGTGGAGAAATTGCTGCCTATAAAGGGAAGCGATGGAAAGCGCTTTGGAATCCGCTTGGTAAGTAAAAATGATTTTTATTTATTGAGCAACATCGTCCTGACACCCAACAAAGTTGCTGCTCAGAATTTTGAGTACAAGGTAGGGGAATCGTGTTTGTGGTTGCAGTGACTGGTCCCAACTGATATTCTATAGACCAGTAATATCCTGGACAAGCCTACCGAGTCTGTATTCGGGTATATTTCAGTTTTACCCGGAGCATTCTCAGCATATAGGTTTGATTAGATCCAGCACTGAAATCAGCGTTCGCTCATACTTGTCTAGGTATATTGCGCTTCAAAATGACGAAAACGGACGAGGCCCTCTTGCTTCATACTTCAAGGGCGAGGTCCAGCACGGACGCCAGCAAGACATCTTCACATCGAATATGTATCTTGCTGAAGATGTAAGTGTTTTAAACCTTTCCCCGTACGCTTGTATCTGAAATATGTATGCCAGCGTATTCTATGTTTTGAACTGATAGCCAAACGAAATGCCAGCTGGTTTGGAAGTTTGCCTTGGTTTATGACTAGAACTAACAGAGTTTCCATAGGGTACTCCGTTATGTGAAGAGTGCGATTGGGGAAACCGACGTTCCAGACGCATTACCAGAATTTATTAGTCAACGAAGACGATGGCTTAATGGCTCTTTTTTCGCTGGTGGGTAATCGTGTTCCGGTTGCCTCTTATGATCTAACGTCGTGAACTCTTTCAGCCGTATATTCAATCGCCCACGTTTCCCAAATCATGCAATCTGGTCACAGTCTTACCCGGAGGATCATGTTGCTCGGAGAAACTATATACAACCTCATTGGGTTGATTATATCGTGGTTTGCTGTCGTAAGTCTGCTGTATGTGCCAGCGTGGCTCCACTAACATCTAAACAGGGCAATTTCTACATCTTCTTTGTTATCCTGACCTCTTCTCTCGAGGATCCGACCTTCAAAGTCCCGGGCATTAAATTCATAAACTTAGTTGCACAGGTAAGTCACATAATAACAACCTTTGAGAAGTTTTCTGATCAGACTGTTCAGTATGGCTATGGTGCTATCATCATAACTATCTTCTTGATCTCAATGGGAAATAAGCCTCGCGCGGCGCCTTGGAAATACAAACTTCCGACAATCCTCTTCACTATTTTAGCGGTCTATCTCATAGTGTGCGGCGCCCTGTGCACTTACAAGGCTTCTCTAGACCCTCATGGTCTCAACGGAAAGATGTTACTCTCGCTACTGGTTACCTACGGAGTTTACTTCTTGTCTAGTGTGATGGCATTCGACCCGTGGCACCTTCTGACTAGCGCTATCCCGTATTTCTTGCTCGCACCGATGTACATCAATCTGCTGAACACCTATGCGTTTGCAAATCTTGACGATGTAAGTTTTTTCGCTTTTTTTTACGCAGCCTTCTTGTTGACTTGAACGCAAGATCTCTTGGGGTACAAAAGAAACCGGAAACGAACATCTCGATCTCGGAACGGTGCAGGCAACGCGGGACAACAAGATCGTGGAGGTTGAATTCGACGAGGTGCCTGCGGATAAGAACAGCTCCTATATGGATGCACTGCACCGTCTAAAAATCCGCAAACCATTGCCGGCTCGAAAAGGAGCTTCTTCCGTAGCTGAAAAGGAACAGGCGGCCAAGGATTATTATGCATCTGTGCGAACAAATGTAAGCTTTGGGGCAGACTTTATAGGACTAGATAACTAACGGGGTAGTTGTTTCTAGGTGCTCTTGGCATGGGTTCTGTCAAATGTGAGTTGGTCAGTTTAGTTGGTAACAGTATTTGAGCTGAATTATATCAATAGGGTATGCTAGCGGCTGGAATTCTATCGGGCGGAAACCCTTCGTCGACGTTTACGCAAGGAATGGGTGATTCCGGCAACTCCCACAAAACGCGCGCATACATGATCTTTATCCTGGCCTTTGTTGCAATCATGAACATTGTTGTCAGTTTTGAAATATTGTTTTGCTGTATCAACGCACTAACTAATAGATGGTTGTAGCGGTTTGCTGGATCAACGCTCTATCTCATTACACGACTATTTACTTCTTAGAAGCTTTCATCCGTGTCATTTTTGGGTTTGCTGTGTCATTTACGTACTTGTAGTTTACCTCGAACGGCTGTATAGTGCTTTATTGTTTACTTCTAACTAAGTTTCGGTTGGTCCAACCTGGGCGTCATGATATGTCAACACGATAGACTGTTCTTCGTGGGCTTATAGGCTTTTTAGCCGCTCACCTCCGCTTGAAATCTTTCTTGACCGGGCGAGCAAGGAGCATTTCAATGGCGTTGACAAACCATTCTGAAAATTGCTCTCAAAGTTCGATATCTTCAAGGTATTATCTCCAGACTTACTTCTTCATGGGTTCCACAAGTAGTTCTAGGATCATATATACCGGTTCAATCGTAACGGGATGGGAGCAGACGAATACGCCGCACGAGTGCAATCTCAGATTCATTTTTCGGGAGATCGTCCATTTCTTCGAGGTGTATCGCACAAATCGCAGATAACCGGCGTGGAGCGTTGGCTGCTCGAGCGGTCTCATCAACCTATCGTCGCAAACGCACCTGGCGTCGTCAACGGCGAGGTTACTCAAGCTACGCGAGCGGCTATGTAAATGATTTACCTGCGCAGTTGCCAACCTAGTCCGACCGATCTCTCAAGGCGTACGAGGAGGCGTACAAATGCTTCATGGCAAATCGTCAGGCGTGGATCAGTAACGGCACTCGTCGGGGGAAAAGGAGGTCATTCGACATTTCAGCATACCTAAAATGCACGTTATCCGACACCTTGCTGAACATATATACATAGGCAAGACATTGATGAAGAGAGCGAAGAGAGCGAAGAGGGAGAGCGGTCACAAGATCTAGACGAGGGAGATTATGAGGACCCAGACATGCACGGCGAGCGGTTAGTTGAGGAGGATGAGAGTGGATTGGGGTGGGAGGCTGGTCAAAGTGAAGCAGATACAAAAACAGACATGGTGGGTTTCTGGACCAACATGTTGCATTTCTACGTATGCACGATAGCTTTAACCGCTTGTCATTGCACTGCCCCCGTAAATTCGTCGTTGGGTGCTGGATCGAACGATTGTGGTGGATACGGCGGAAGTCGAAAGTGAAAGCGCAGAGCCGATTGGGATGATACAATCCCAAGATCTCGACCTCGCCGACGGCTCCAAGACACGCATGCAATCACAGAGGTACAAAATATCAATCAAAAAAGCGATCAAGCGAAAACCGATTCGAGATGTCTGCGAAATCCACAAGCTCGATGTTGCGGAACTGATATGCGAGATTAGACACGGTCCGCACATGTCCGACCTGCCCATCCCGGTCAACGAACATACTCGAGTCGATGTCTGGCACGCTCTTCGAACGCATTTATCCTCAACAGCTCATCAGGCAAATATCAAGATGCAGCAGACTCGTTCCAAGCCGGCTACCCAGGCACACGCCTCGAAGAATGATCCGGTTTTGTATGTCAGCACAGCAGGAGAAACCGCACAAACAGCGAAACTTTTATGGTAAGCAGGAGCCATACCAGAGTACAAAACAGAAAATATGTAAACTATTTGCTCGTTACCCAGGTTGCTCCCTTGTACCCCCCGCTGATGATGTACCTTCGCATGTTCAAGAAGGCTCCACCAACGGGATGTAGAACGACTGGATTGCTGCCGGTTAGCAAGGCAGACGGGCGGTACCGTGTGACGCCGGCAACGGACATTCTGCGTCTTTGTCCCTTGGCGCCGGTCATTCAAGGGCAAGTACCATGGGATGTAGATCGCGACAGTGTGTTGGATCAAATTTCTTCTTTTTATTTGAACAAACATCGCAACGTTGATGATTCTATGTTTATGTGCTCGTATACTCTGTAGGTTTTCTCATCTAACAAGGTCCCTATTCTTATACATTATCTATTTGCTGCATTTTCTGGCACGGCAGCTGAGATATTGTCCTGCAGGCGGGCTCAAGGCGGCGGCGAAATGAATAGAATGAGCGGAGACATGAAAAGCGTTGATCGTTCCTTGACGTGATCGACACTGTCAGCGCCACAACGCGGGCACGAGACGCGGGGCAGCGATCAGACCAGCCTTCAGACTCGCCGAGACCGCTGTACTGAAAGTCTGCTCGGTTCCACGCCAGAGGTCCAGCAGCGCGATGTCGGTTTGGGGCTCGGAGCAAGAGCTGTGCCAGAGTGCGATCACGGCGAGATAATAGCTCCGGCTCGGAAAGGACCGCCACCCATGACAAATCGCGAGACCGAGCGGCCGCAAAACTTGACGTCCGGTCGAGCACCGTCGAGCGTTCGTTGGTGCTACTGGCGGAGATGTTCATTTCGATAGCATCAGTCACCTCGATGTGTTCGTTGACGCTTCGTTGACGGGGGATCGTTTTCGTGATGCTCAGTTGGAGTTGGGTGCTAGTCACGGCCA
>JAYRCO010000981.1:0-14474 GCA_037042815.1 Ceratobasidium papillatum | reverse complement strand
CGTTACGTGCCGTAACCAGGACTGAGTAGCGTTGGGCGACTGTGAGAGTTAACAACGGGGTAGGTGCCTCTGTAATATCGGTCTATACACAAGCTATAAGTAAACAAAATAAAACCGGGAAAGATGACGCACCCCATCGACCTCGATTATTCGCATATCGTGGCCGTCGATCCAGAAGAAAAACATGGCAAAAGCACTGGTGTTCACGACACGTAAACGGTAGGTCTTCCCAGGTACAAAGTTGAGAGTGGCGTTCTCGTTGAATCCTGGGAGATAGGTTCCGTTTACAGTGAAGTATATCAAAGACGACTCTATAAATCAAGGTGAGTAAAACGAACGACAACATCCAGAAAGTCGAGCATACCAGGAACAGGCTCTGCGCCACCTGGATTCCATCGAGACAAGAACTTGGCGTTGTTGACCGAGTGCTCGTCGTGATACCAGTCTCCCAAGACAACGGTCATTTCTTCGTCATAAGATGCCTTGTGAGCTTCGAGGGAGTTTCCAGCAGCGTCTCGATGGTGAATGGCGACGGGGGCACGGAGACCATCGACGTACTGGCCCGAAGCGTGAGCGTGAATCCAGTACGTGCCCCACTGGGCCGACTCGAGTACTGGGACTTCATAAGTGAACGATTGCCCAGGGGGTATCCCGCTGGGAAGGATCGGCGATTAGAACACATCGCATAAACAAGCAAAATAAAGTTACCATTGGGAGACTCCAACTGCGCCATCGAAGTACGTTCGGTTGGGGAAGAACATGCCGTGGTGATGCAGCGACGTGGGAATATCCAGCGAGTTGTACTATTTGGCACGTCAGATATTTTTCTCCCCGATCGTCAAAACGAGCACTTACCGCATGTACCAACAGCGTGTCATTGCTACTCAACTCGACTGGTGGAGGACTATAAACGACGAGTTAAAGCGGATCGGTATATGTTTTGTGTCACTTACGGCCATGTACCGTTCACACCGATTACCCTCCGCTCATGAAGGCCGTCCGGGTTAGCATTTGTGTAAGTAATGTTCCACCTTTGGAAATTGTGTTAGGCGAATGACGGGATACTTGTGGTTGGTGTTGACATACCATACTTCATGAGTGCCAGCTAGCACGGGGGCCACAACACTGGCGATGGCCAGGAGCAAAAGCTGCATGGCGAAGGAAGAAGGGGAGGAGATCGTGGAGCTTTGGTTGAGAGCCACCCTGTAAGTTCATATGCCAATAAATTGGAAATTGATAGTGGTCACGTTCAGGGGTCGGCTGGCGATAAGATCTGATTCTCTTGTCAGATAAAATTTCTCGCCTGATGTTCAGAGGACCCCGGTGGCCCGAGTCTGCTTCGACATTGGTCGACTGACTCGGAAGATCTTCGAGGTGGGCTCATTCTCCGCGTGGATAGTACGGGGTCTCGGAGCCAAGAACATGTATCCGCCAGAAATAGTCACATCTTCGCTCGTTCGGATATCAGATTGCGGGAGATAAGGAACGCCCCCTCATCTGCAAGGTACGCCAGTATATTCACCTATATTCACCCCACCCAGACGGCCGAAATTTAGGCAAGCCTGGTCTCGCCTTTCGCCCTCCATCCCCCTTCACCAAGCCTCGAGCTCACAACTCGGGTACAATGGCGAAGAACGTCTTCAGCGTACGTCTAGTTTCAGCCCTCGCTCCCAAGCAGTTCGCTCATGATTCACTCTACATCAGGTTCCCATCTTCTTCATTGTAAGTGCTCCTCGGCTCTACCTGTACCCTCCCCATGCTAATAGTAGTTTACAGCTCTTTCGCGAGTCCCTCGAGGCTGCCATCATTGTCGCCGTCTTGCTCTCCCTCGTCGAGCAGATTGTCCTCAAGGCTGGCGACAGACATCCTTCTCTGTCGTCCCAGACACATCGAGACAATTCGGAACCCTCGCTAGGACGCGCACAGACCCGCGAGTCCAAGAGATCTGGTCCGCATACCGACGTTGCTGCCCACCCAGAGCACGACAATGCCTCTGAGCATGGCACCGAGACTATTCCCGATCACAAGCGTCGCCTCATTCGTAAGATGCGGATACAGGTTTTCGCCGGTGCCGGTACTGGGCTTGTGATTGCGCTCGCAATGTAAGTGTCTTGAGACTCAGTTGATTTCAGCAGCGACATCTAACGGTACTGGTACCTAGTGGAGCTGCGTTTATCGCAGTTTGGTTCACCAAGGTTGTAGATCTATTCTCCTCTGCCGAGGAGGTCTGGGAGGGCGTATTCAACCTTATCGCGTAGGTCTTCGGTTCTTGTGCATACACTCACTGGGTTCTAAACCATATGGCCGCGCAGCTGCATTTTGATCTTCGTAATGGGGCTTACAATGCTCCGCATGGACCGCGCCAAAGAGAAGTGGCGTGTCAAGCTCTCGGACGCGTTCGAAGTGAGGACACTCGTCAGACATGTGGTTCTGAGTTGACGCCACTTTCCTTTTATAGGGCAAAGTAAGCGCTGGGGGACGTGGAGGACAGAACAGCCGATGGGTCCTCTTTGTCCTTCCGCTCGTTACTGTGCTTCGGGAAGGATTGGAGGCAGTCGTGTTCGTCGGTGGAGTAAGCTGCTTCGTGTTGATGTGCTTAGCCTCATCGTTGACCATACTCTATACCGCAGGTCTCTCTCGGTCAACCGGCTACATCGATTCCCTTGGCGGCCATCATTGGTCTGATTTGCGGCCTACTTGTCGGCTATATCATCTATGTGTCGTCTTCTCGTACTAGTTAGTATCCGACAATTTCACATACACATAATCACTAAGTTCCATTTGATAAGGCCTCTCTGCTTTCCTGGTTGGCAGCACCTCGCTTCTGCTCCTCATTGGGGCTGGCTTGTTCTCCAAAGCCGTTGGGGCCTTTGAACGACACAGGTTTAATTCCAAGGTATGTCTACTCTGGCATGCATACCTAGAGCATATACTCATGACTATTGAACATACAGGTTGGTGGTGATGTCGCAGAGGCTGGCAACGGCCCGGGCTCTTATGACGTTGTTGGGAACGTCTGGCACCTCGACTGCTGCAACCCAGAGAACAAAACTGATGCACTAGGATGGAGCGTCTTCAATGCTATTTTCGGGTGGAGCAACAACGGGAGCGGTATGTATACAAACATACATGATAGCTTATGACAACTGACAAATGTGGACCAGTTGGTACTGTGCTCTCCTACGTATTCTATTGGGTTGCCGTGATTGTTGCTCTCGTTGTGATGAAGCATCAAGAGGTAGGTGAATTTGGCAATTCTAAATCTGAATGATGCTTAGTATTTTTAGGGCCGGACCAAGGTTATCCAACGCTTCACAAAGTCCCAAGAGGCTTGAGCGAAGGCAGTAGTGATAAAGCCGGCGCGGACAAAGTCTTTGAACTTTCCTTTCTTTGGGGTGTATCGGAACAAATGTATTTAAAAAGGGAATAGAGTTGAAATAAGACCCAACAGCTCAATACAATAAAACACTGATAGGGAAAAATCTGTGAAAGCCGTCAACTTTTTGGTATCAAATACGTACTGCATTACACTCACTTTGGGCTCATTTTGTTGGGCTGGAGGGCGGCTGGCTCCGTTCAGCTTCACGTTTCCTGATTCGGCTTCGGATACACAGAACCAAACAAGCGCCGAGAATGATTCCTTCTAGCGCCACCGCCCAGTCCCCTCGTTGCTGCAGCAGTTCCCACCCGGAGCAGCCTCTGCACGCTTTATACCCCCATATGTCTGCTCCGTAGAATATAGACCAAACTACTCCGCCAATCCATGTAGCGCATAGAATTGCGAGGACGCAGAGGTTGCAAATATGTTCGAAGACGTGTGGGTCGCGTCGTCGGAAATGAAGAACAATGGCATGGTAAAGAAAAGTGCGTATACCAAGCCGAGCGACAAAGGTTTTGAAGGCGTCATTGTATGCTATATAGGATGCGATCATGCCACCAAGGCATATTATCGACGAAACGGTAAAGAGTATGAGCATTACCGCAAGGACGTCGAGATGATTCCCGGGAGTTGACGATGAAAGTGACATTTGTGGGTAATAGTACTGTAATCACGCCGCTCTGTACTTCTTGGCCTATAACAAGCGCCAGACGACTGAAAGGTCAGAAAGGTATAAAAAAAATGAGGTCGAGTAACTTGAGGTGTACTTTATATCCGGTAGAACACCGACTTACCCGAACAAGATGTCAAGGATACCGACCAAATATCACGGCACTTCGAGGCTGCGCTGATATTTATGTACATGGTGACGGCCCAAGATCCCGAGCGCTAGGCCTGTGCACGAACTCTGGGGTTTTTAGACCGAGCAGGCCAGCATGCAGCAACCAGCCGTGAATATAGCACGCAGCCTACTAGTGGGCCCAGTACATTCAACCTGCTGCGCA
Organism: Ceratobasidium papillatum; assembly: GCA_037042815.1. Classification (NCBI taxonomy): domain Eukaryota; kingdom Fungi; phylum Basidiomycota; class Agaricomycetes; order Cantharellales; family Ceratobasidiaceae; genus Ceratobasidium; species Ceratobasidium papillatum. The sequence goes on along the minus strand of JAYRCO010000981.1, from coordinate 10,091 downwards.
TTATCAATTGATAACATGAACCAAACGTAAGATGATCCGAGTATCTAGACGTTACGAGATGCCAAGGTATTAGGAGCCATAGCGTCTCATTTGTTTAGTGCTTCAGCGGCAGTGTGCCGTTTTTTGTATTCTGCTGGAGTCTCGGCTAGTTTACCTTTTACCCATATTCCTTTTCGTGCAGTTCTGGTGTATGGAAGCGAGTGGATTTTGAGCACACCACAAGCTTATGCAGTGCAGCGTAGAAACCGAACGCACCTGGCGGTTGCTTCGGTTCTCAGGAACGCTTCCTTAGTATAAGGATGATATTCGGCGCCGCCTTGCTCGTACACGGTCGCCCACCCGGATTTAAGCATTTCCATAGACAAATGCTTCCCTTTGAATAGGTTATTGGGTAAGAATCTTGGGGGCAAGTAACACGCTGCCACCTGATGAGATTGCATGCAGAAGAGGTTCAGTTTACGTTGCAAATACCACTTGGCGCTATGCAACATACTATCCGCCCATGGTGGTCCCTCCGCAACGGCCGGCAAAATATAGTCTTCCCCAAGAGTCGGCTTTTCAGCCAATCAAGTGCTTCTGCACTGTGTGGTTGTGCCTCTCGCCCAAAATGAGCACACTGAAATGTTAGGGATGAGAGTTGTTTTCATACGGTTTCAACAACCATACCTCTGGTGCGTCAACCGCATTTATTCGGATATGAATGGTTTCGTTGGTGAGATCTGAGCAGCGCATGAGCTTTTTTTCAAAGAGGTATTCCACGATTTCGGTACCTTTTGCAGTAGCTGGAACACGTCGTAGTTTCAGCGGCCAGTGCCAGAAAAGCCCTGGTGTATGGTAGAACCTGTGGCATAGCCAATGTGAGTCAATGCAAACGAAATCAATAGTGAATGTAGCAGCAAACCTAAAATTATCGGCATCTCCTACTCTTCATAACTTCAGAGTGAGGATTGATACACTCGTTTTGGCACCGGAGAATACCTTGTTACTACACCTCTAAGGAGTGGCCGTGCTGTAAGAATGCCAGGGTCAAACCAGTCTGCATTAGGAATTCTCCTAAAAGAACGCGCCGCCCGAGTCACCGAGAAGATTCCAGCAGAAGTGAGGACTGTAGTTAGTCCTGCTGTCCAGAGCATAAGAGTACGAGCGCGAGGATCGGACGAGTACAAGCTGGTTAGCTCCTTGAGCTGTTTTGAAAGTGATATATTAGATTCAGGCATGGTAGGTATACACACAATAAGCTTGTCGTTATTTCGTAAGGCGCAAGGGCATTCAAGTAGTACAGAAGTTGCCAGGCTGGTGTGGATGCTACTAGGGAAAGGGGTCGTGATCTACCGAATCCACTTGTATGACAAAGCTTAGCGCTTGACCGTCTCGTGAAGCTAAATTCGGCTTCAATCTGCTGCACCACTTGAAGTCATCAAATGCCTCGCATATTAGCTCGTACACTGTTGAGGCAGCTACCCAAACTTTCTATTCGTGTTCAAGCACCTGTATTGCGCCCTGTGCTTCCTAGCATAGCTTCTGCACAAACTGTGCGACCAACGACTACGGCCTTCTCTCCAATCCTCTCTCGCATTGCTCCTTCACTCTTATCGGGGGCCTATCACCGACCTACTATCCCTACCGCATATGTGCCTGGAACAGTTCTTGGAGCGCTCGCTCAGGCGAGGCATAGCCACGGCGACGAATACCAGCCATCGCAGAGGATACGAAAGCGCAGACATGGGTTTTTGGCACGGATGAGGAAGCGGTCTGGGAGAAAAGTGTTGGCTCGACGTCGCTTTAAAAGAAGAAAAAGCTTGACTCATTGATTGGTATGTCTTAAACTCTGTTCAGTTAAAGGTGCATTTATTTAACTGCGCTCCATCACGGTTTATTTATCTAGATGTAAGTTTCGAGGAGCTGTTGGCTGCCGTTGAAACTTTTACACATGGTGTTAACAAAAAGCTCTATAAAAATACACAATATCACTATGCATCGCGATTGACATAAAGGTTCTCTGCAGCCTCTTTTAATGTTGCGATCTTCTCCCGCATAACCCTGACAGCCATAGGCATCAGCCTCGGGGCAGGAATGCCCCCAGAGGATTCGATTCGGACTTTTTTCGACGTATCAGCATAATATAAAACAGATCGAAATAGAGCGTCCACTTACACATGAAAAAATCTCGAATTCGGGCTAGTTGTATCATTCCCTCGAACTCGTTGTGCCTTAGCACCTCTCGAGAGACTGTGTCTTTCCTCATGTCTTTCACAACAACCTGTTTCTGTCCGTTGGAATCCAACTCGACAGCCAGAACTCCCGGTGCGAAGCATTTCACAAACTTATCGCACAACTCGGGAGGAATCCGTTGTCGGAATACAATGCGGGGCATTAAACGATAGGATGCAGTTGCGACGGGAGAGAACTTGGCATGGTCATGGCCCACGCCTTTTACGCAATGCAGTTCCATGCCAAGTTCCTAGTTCGGGTATGAAGTGGCGCACCAAGTTTGGCTAGACTTTACGCACCTGGCCTGGACGAAGCTTCGCTATAAGAATTCGAGGATTATGTGGGTGCGGAGGGTTCTTGCCAAAAACATTGGCCTGGTCACCAGCAGGGTTCCATACCAGATGATTTGAAAGTACTACACCGGCATATCAGTGGAATCTGTCATATAAAGGTATGATTCATAACCCACCATTGGCGTTATTATAAAGCACAGCTGGATCCTTTTCATCTCTGGGAGCGTCGAGGTTTCGTGTACAGGCTATTGTGAGGTTGAATACTAACGTGTTCCGGTCCGTGATGTCCGGCCCTGCACGTTAACAGATTAGAATGGTCAGTGTATGGTTAGCTGCGAGTGCTCACCGCCATCAGGAAAGTCGAGTAGATCCGGATCAGCTTGAATGGGGATTAATCCTAGCCTATGGGACAGAACCTCGTCTTGGATGACTGAGGTGTTGTTCCATATGTATACCCTCTCGATAGCAATACTGGGAACCTGAAGACCATTTTAGCTCAGCAAGTCTATCATGTAATGGAGCCGAAAAACGCACACACCTCAGCAATCAACACCCTCCGAAAGGCATTCGCTATGGAAGCGTCCACACCGACCAAGTCAAAATCTACTGCATCCTCGTCGATAGCCTGGACTTGCACCTCAAGTTTCTTGTGAAATGAGTCAGCTCTAGCTATTCATAGCGATACCTGTATTATACCTTTTTAAACTGTTCAAAATCCCAAGAGTGATCCTCGCCTGGGTAAACTCCAGGAAAGTCTGTACTCGCAACCTAGTTGATTAACGTCAGTCATAGGAGTAGAATGCAGAGCAGTTGGTTTTACAGACATGTGACACGCTCTCTGGATGTATTAGCACATGTCGTCGAGGGTCATCCAAATTGCCGGCCATGTCGTCAAGAGTTAGCGAGAGCTAGACAGACTTTTGATTGCAAATTCTGTACGGGTCACATGAAATTTGTGATTTATAGTGCGCCACCGACACAGCCACGAAGTGGCTCCTGCTAAATTTATGTCTGGTTCGGTACAATTGACAAGGTTTCGATCAATGACAAAGAAGCTTGTATAAATGTGATAGATTGAGTTTTCAGCTCCCAGCTGCGATAGATCTACAGCACACCATAGATAGGAGCGCCACCTAGCGTACCAAGCAGAAGAAAGCCAAGCCCCTCTTTGCACGCTCTGTCACATCCTCTAGAAGCCTGCCTTCTTCCATCGTCCACCATTCCGACTGAGGAACTTCTTCCGGTTTCTTGCGCTCTCTCATGTATCCGTCCCAGCGAGATTTCTTGGCGTTCAGGCTAGACATGATCCGAGGGTCGCCGTTGCCAGACATTATGCACAGCGCAGTCCCTGGAGGAAGGCCTTTATGGATTGTGGAGATACGTTCGTTCACAGCTGCATATGCAGCGTTCGCCACCGAAGGATCAACCTCTGGAGCTGGTAGGATCACCGGTGTATCAGGGCCTGGTTGTGCGCGAGGAGCAGTCCCTAACAACTCGATGATTTAGATACTACACTAAATAAATATCACAACTAGCTTACACTCTAATGCTTGGGAAAGCCCAAGTAAACGCCCAAACACAAAATCATGGTTCTGTGCAGCTTCAAGTACTCCAGCGACAACCTATGCAGTACTTTCGGTCAGTGGAGCCGGTGTGGAGCGAGTTAAGCCGAACCTGATCATCGTCCTGACAAGCGACGGCCGAAGTTGCTTTTGCGCCATGCCAGGCACGCGGGTTTCCGTGATCGATCACAGCCGACGTCGCGCCTTTACCATGCCTCCCGTTCGATTTGGTTAGTCGTTCGAATATCGACTCGACGTCTTGCTTGAACACGCCAAAGTCAGGTCCTAGATATAAATCCATGTTAGCCGGATAAGAAACCCCCGCAAATCTTCCTCACCTTCTTTCAGCTTTTTCTTAAGCAAATCCAAGCAAGCTCGTGCATCTTCCTCTGGATCGTGGCCCCCCTGTCGTACTTGGATATCCCGGTTGAGCCATTTCTGGGCAAGCCACTTGAGGCCAGGCTTGTATGGGGCCCCACGTGGGTGCTTGTAGATAACGGAGGTGTCGATGCATCGAGGGTGAGCGAGTTTGAGCGCCCGAAGGTCATTTTCGAGGGAGTGTCCGAGCAAAACAGTGTTCTCGTCTATGATCTCCAACAGGCTTGCTTGCGCATCGGCGAGCTTGAGTGTAACAGGGGCTAGCTGTTCAGCCGTTATTCCAGAGAACCTATAAACTTAAAATTAAATATACACATGGCAGCGCGATTAATGAAACATACTGTGTGAGATAATCTACGACAGGTTTGTCTGGAAGGACCAGTTGGTCATACACGACTTTCTCCGTAGTATAGTCGACCGCACAGACTCGGGCAAGAACCTTTCCATCCTCCGTTTCGCACTACAGACCCATCAGCACATATAACCGCCCATGCCAATATGCTTAAGCATACCATTTCGCAGTCAATCGCGAGAATTTTAGGTGTCTGACCCTCAGATAGAGGAGAACCCTCTGGAGTCTCGACCCATCCATTCTCCCTCGTCTGAGCCACGGGCGCAGGTGCGGGCCAACCGTTTGTCGAGCCGAGAGCCTCTGGATCGAGTTCAAGGCCTTCCCCCAAATATGAGGGTAATGGGTATCCATTGTCGAGCATGGATGGCGTGTTGAGCATGTATATACTGGGATCGTTGCTAAATTCTAAAAACACGACTTAACATCAACGCAAAATACTTACAATTATGGGAATACTAACTTTGCTGTTGACGTTCTAGAAGACGTTTGCGCTTCTGCTCACCGGAAATTGGGGACTGTAGGACGGTGGCCAACACGGAATGCATTTTTGTGGGTTCGCCGGTGGCACGAGTGGGGCAGGCATGTGAGTAGCAAGCATTGATAGCAGGAATCTTGGACAAGTCTCCTGTCAAAATACTGATGGGGTACGCCGAGCCGACAGGAGGGTCTGAGGCACCAACGGACGCGGGGGTAATGCCCGGTATAAGAAGCAGTACGGCACGAAGAATGCTTCTAGGATTCTATAAAAGTTGGAGGGATAAGTAGTTATATCTGGAACAGGTAATTATGCCGTACCTCTACTACTAAAAATTTGGTTGGTGCACCATCCGCGAAGAGGTGAAGGAACACATCCCTCACTTCCTAATATAACACCATCGTTACAACCACATCCACACAATACAAAAAGCACACACCTCAACGGATATTGGAGCCTTCCGTTTTCGAAGTTCTCCGCCCGCAAAAGACAAGGAAGGTGGTTTGTCATTCTGATATTTAATGAGTAGAGTTCAAATTGCAGGTTGCAAACGCCTACCTGCAGTTTAGCCTCGGTCTTTTTCAACTTCTTGTTTTTCCTTCGCTCTACTTTAGACCAGGCAGACTGATTACCGCTTTCAGGAGAAGGACTCTTCAGAGCATGATCAGCTGCAGAAGGAGACGGAGGATTGCTCAGGCTGGGCGGTGAAGGTTTTCTTTTGCGGTTCAATGCCGCGTTGGTTGAAGAGTTCGCAATCATTCCCAGGTTTCATGCAATGTCCGTTTCTACACCCAAGATACAAGAAAGCAACTGCAGCAGTAGATACCCCAATGACAGCTTGCCGCCAGTCAAGGTCAAGAACAAGCTAACAAGCGCTCGAACCCGCTCTGGACCCTGAGCTCCTGATGAATTCGCAATTTCACGTTCACGAAGAAAAACACGTCTCCGTCTTGACCTCGATGCACTGTTCTCGTGCCTTTTCTTTTCTGTAAATTCTTATCACTTTCTCTGCCCTATATTCTATAAATCAAACAACTATCACAATGGCCGTAGTGGAGGAGGGAGGTACTCGGAATGGGACGCTGAAAAAAAAGTAAGTGTTAGAAAAGCTTTGCTGGCACACTAGCCAACAATGTTCTCAGGCAACCCGTAAAATCGGAGCCTTCAATAGTACAACAATACTGGGAGGATATTACAACTCTAAACTGGACTAGATATCCGAGTACGCAACCTCAATTCCGTCGATGCCACGTTATCTCTTGACGCCACGCCTCCAGGTTCTTCCTTCCGACTTATGATCCTTCCAGTACTGCTATGGATCAATTGGAATATTATCGGTACCTCCGCTGAGAACCCGTTCTCTGCTTTGCTTTTTATCTCCAATCCCATCAAAACAACGCCTACGGGCCAAGTTCAATACGCCAAAAGCTATGCTGTAAGTGATAATATTGTGCATTCTTCGCGTCACTTATTGTCTCTGTGTGCAGGATTTGGCGTTTCTTGCGTACTACGTAGTCGTGTTCTCCTTCATTCGCCAGTTCACCCATACCTATGTGTTGAACCCATTGGCCCGTCGGTTGGGCCTGTATGGGAGCAAAGCGGACCGTTTTGTTGAACAGGCATACTCTTTCATGTATTATGGTACCATGGGAGTCCTAGGACTTGTAAGTTCGCACGCCATCTCTTCGCCGAGTTGTGGACTCACAGCGCGCGCTTAGTTGGTAATGCGAGAATTACCCACCTGGTGGTACAAAACAGAACACTTTTGGCTCGGTAAGTGCTACAGTTGATAGTTGCTTGCAACACGAGCTCAACTACCTGTTTTAGAGTATCCGCATTGGGACATGAATAAGCTTATGAAGACATATTATCTCCTTCAAACGGCCTATTGGTCTCAACAGTTGTTCGTTCTCGTCCTAAAAATAGAGAAACCTCGCAAAGATTACAATGAGCTAGTCATTCACCATATCGTCACTATCTGGTTGATTGGGTATGCATGATAAACCAGTTACTGTTCGGTGCTAACTAGGATTTTTAGCTGGAGCTACTTGGTCAACCTAACATGGATTGGAAACGCAGTGTTCGTCACAATGGACTGGAGTGATGTGTTCTTGGCGGTCAGTTCCTCGCCCATATCTTGTGAAATTCAAGCGTCTGACGTGAAATTGTATATCCCAATAAAGCTTTCCAAAATGTTTAACTACCTAGATATGGAGGTCTCTAAGGGCATCGCATTCACTTGGTTCGCCTTGATATGGACGTACGTACCACATTTGGAGCGTGAAGATTTGATACTAAAGCAGATACACCAGATATGCCCGCCATTATCTAAACCTTCGCATGATCTGGTCGGTCTGGTATGAGTTTGAGTTGGTTAGGTGAGTTTATTAGCATATTATATGTCGAAGTTTACCAACAACGTGTGCTTTAAATAGGCCCGAGAACCGAGTATGGGATACCACCCGTGGCGTTTGGTTGGCTCCGTGGTAGGTTTTTTTAACACATAGATCCAAATGCTGTGATTTATCCTTGCTACAGGATGCGCTATCAAATCTTCGCACCTCTAGTTGCTTTGCAAGCTGTCAATCTTTTCTGGTATTGGAACATTTGGCGTATCATCATTACGTAAGTTCTCTCTTCAAGCACTCTGGTCCGGCTGCGCTGACAACTTGACACAGCACCATTGTTTTCAAGAAAGATCTCGACGACGATCGATCGGAACACGGAGATGATGACTTGAAGGAAGAGTAGCACTAGGTGGCAGGGGCATGTGGCTTTTGTTTGTATTTTCCATTAATCAATTATCCATATACCATCCTTCGAGCACGGTATGCTTCAAGCTTCAGATACAGCATCCTCAAACCCTGAGAGAACGCCTGCAACATTTGCTCCCAACGCGTCAAGACAGTAACCCCTGTATTGAGAATGAAGTAAGTCCTCGTTGACCAAAGTGCCCTCAAGTAGGCCTCACCCTTCCATTGAAAACAGCGTTGGTAACTTTAACCTCCCAATATTATGGCCTATATCGGTATAACACTCAGACCTGAGCTGGAAGTTGCATATCGGATCATCTTTGTACGTGTCAACACCGAGGCTATATGCGTGTAGTTAGTGCGTAATATGGGCGTGCCGAAATATGAGGATGTATGCACCTAACAATTAACCACCGGGGTGAGAATTTGGCAATCGCCACAAGCGCTTGCTTCAACGCCATGATGTATTCTTGGTTGCCCGTGATGTGTTGAGGCAGAGGTATGTTCATGTTGAAGCCCTCTCCAAGACCTCTACCGATCTCTTTCGTCGTCCCAGTAAAATCTAAGCCAACGTGATGCAGTTGGCTGCGTTCAAATACATGGGGTGAATCACTTACATGGGTAGTCGCCATTGGCATGTAAGGACACGTAAAACACTGACGGGTCTTCATAAAATATCTCCTGTGCTGTATGCGGTCAAGACGTTTAAGCCGTGCATGAAACACAACACAATTAGACGTACTCCCGTTCCCATGATGATAGTCAATGTCTAGAATCGCAACCTTGTGCACCTCGTTTTCGTCCTCGCGGTTCATTTTGGACTGCAAGTACCTTGCTGCGATGGCAACATTGTTCAAGAAACAGTATCCTCCGCAAACTGCCGATCCCGCATGATGACCTGGTGGCCTTCTGCATACTGATGTTAGAATTTTAAGAACAGAATGATACTATGATCTCAATGACGAACGTTAGAGCAAAAACACCGGGTGGAGATCCAGCAGACTTCCTCGTCATTGTGGCTAACTGAATGCAAGAAGCTTCTTCGGTCATAAGATGGTCCGCTGCATATAGCACGACTCGCACGGCGGCCACTGTACTTTTGAACGTGTCTACATCCAGCACATCAACATGGTGACTTGCGACTCGAGCATGATCGCCGAGGCTTACCTTCTGTGATAGAGCAGCTAAGATCAAAACAATACAAGCCTACGCGTGGTTATTTTCCTATCGTCCAGATCGGTGATCAAGTGATGTACCTGCTTTTGCTAACGGAGAGAGCGCTTTGGATTGTATTGTCTCTTGGTTTGCCGTAGAAAGTAAAACTGGGTGCGGAAACGTTTCTGGGATGACTGCCGCCTATAAAATTGTAACTCCGCCGTTAGATTTCCGAGCAGTACATTACCGATATGTCAATCCGGCTTGCCTTGCTTCCGCCATCCTCGACCCACGACTGGTATGCATGCTCAATGTAATCAACATATCCCGCATCATGGACTTTGCTGATGGCTTCGGTTATGTCGGCTAGTACAGTATTGTGTCCATCCGAGTCGACATCTAGCCATATCCAGCCTCTAGTTCGTTCGTCTTTCTGCAGGTGAGACATGATTCGTTTCATCCTTTCCGGAGACTCCAAGTACGGAACTGGTTTTCCTGACAGTATCTCAGACTCTGGATTGTGGAGCGCGCATGCATCCGAGTAGAACAAATGCATGGTGACAAAAATAGTAAATCTTTAGCAAACAAGGAGGTGGAATCACTTTCTTGCCAGTGTCAATTAGATACAGTGTTGTTGCGTATTAGAAACGCAGGAAGTCTGAACACTACAATCTCACACTGCTCATAGACGGTCGTGGTGGTAGCTCAACTCAAGGCGAGCTACAATTTGAAATGATGGTCAACCAATCAGCGCTCATTATGTGTTAGGACTTTGCAAGGGGGTGCGAGGAAAAAAATGCGTACCCGAGGTTGAAAAACGTTTGATGGAGGGGGGCCCCCCTCCTTCCTGTTTTGGTGCTATGGAGCTGTCACTCGTAGAAGCTTGCCAAAGTTAGATGCACCTTATGTCAT
>JAYRCO010000980.1:0-14507 GCA_037042815.1 Ceratobasidium papillatum | reverse complement strand
CCGCTGTTTATTAGCACCATTTGTACATTTACTACTTTCGTTTGTACTCATTGAAGCGTGATCCAAGTCGAACCTGATGTTAAAACACAAGACTTCCAGTTTACTGTACTGTACAGAGACTATCGGCTGTCTCAGCCCGGCTTGCTTCGACGCGCGAAGTATTGGAAATGTCCCGTGCATTCAAAAATGACCTAGGTCTCGCGATTGGCCAATGCGGCGGGATAGGGGCACAGTACCAAGTGGGTGTAAGTAGTACTAAGCGCCGGTCGCTTTTATGTAAGCCACGCTCTTCTGGCAACAGCACCTCGCTCACGTGACAAGTTACGCTCGTGATTCTGGAACCTTCTCATCCAAGTGGCACGCACATCATCCGCCACAGAGTTTGAATCTGTTCTGTTTCGATGGCTTCGTCTGATAAACCGTCCACTGGGGACGCCCCCGCCTATCGTATTCGAACCATCGGTAACCCACCCGCAGTCTCGCGTCCCGGTGATGGCGGTGGCAAACGCGTCACTTTTTCCAATCAAGCCAGCCGTCCGACTGAATCCGTGTCCAACCGTGCCAGGAGCGGAGTTGACGCGTCTGCACCCAAAAGCAGCAAGAGGCATAGCGGAGAAAGTCTTCCAAAGGTCGACGCAGCGCAGAGCGAGGAACATGCTACCAAGGTTCGCCAATCTCGCCGTCATTTTTTTTCTTGGCTGATCATTTGCAGAAAACTGCGAAGCAAAAGGCTAATGTTAAAGAGGGCGGTCGAAAACGCGCTCGTGAGCCTATTTCCGATGAAACGCGCACCAACAAAAGCGCATACATTGAGTCTGACGATGAGCGTTTGGGTCAAACTAGACGCAAACGCGTTCAAACCTCGTCTCCACAGGCCACGTCTGTTTCGGTAAGTCCATCCATTGCTCCTCCTTTCTTTCTCGTTAAAACTGCGTCATAGGAGGCTTCCAATAGCTCTAATACGGTCAACCACTCGGCTTTGGTCAATGTCTCCCCACCTAGGGCACCAAAACCCCCGCATTCCGACAAGATTCGGAACGGAAATTCTTTTACATCAGACGAAATTACTTGGGCTGAGCGAAGCTGGGTACACTACGAGGACTAAGGGCTCGTGCTAAATCCGCACTCGTTTTCTCGTCGTCTTGTGGAAGCGGATCCGTACAAACAGCATAACCTCAAATCGTGGGAGATACACTTCAGTCGTCACCCGAATATTCTGGTAGGCATGTGTTTCGTTTCATTTACATTACTGATCAATATTTTGTTCGATAGGACACAGCACGAGCGTCCTTGGCTGCCAAAGACGCCAAGGCTCAGAACGAGGGCAACGCTATCGATACAAACACCGGCAACGAGCTTGATTCAGAGTCCGAGACAAACGAGCCCGTCCGGAGTTCTACACCCGAGCCCCCTGTGCTCTCAGGAGCAAAGGACAGGCAGGGAAGATATTATTTCATGAAAGTAGAGGCTTTGTGTGCCGCGGAATGTTTGGAGTACTGGGAAAGTCGAGGTCTCCTTCTCAATAGCTCAACGTTCTGCAATCGGCTATCCAAGCGTGGAGCCCGCTCAGTTAGCTCCTGGAAACGTAACTTGTTCGAACTTGTGGTCAAGAGCAACTGGGGCCCGGATTGCGTGTTTTCTGAACTTTTCGAGGTAGGTGCGGCGGCTTTTTTACTCATCTCCCTACTTATAGTTTTATGTTAGTCGTGGAAGACGGATCCCGACCTTTCCGCGCCAAAATTTGATTCGGCTACGGGAATCCCACGACCTCCTCCCCCCTCGATCAAGAAGGGCAACATTGGCCAGAGGTTCGAAGTCCGCCCTGAAGATGACGCCTGGGCTATAAGGATGTGGAGATACTCCAAGAAAAACGGGAAAACTCTCCTCCTTGCTCCAGGTTTCTGCTCAACGTTGTCGATGCGAACTCATGTCCCACGTCTAGCATTCAGCTCGTTGGTTGTGCGTTAGTCATAAAGTAGGCGCAGTAAGGTCCCATCTGACGTGACACAAGGATGTGTGACATGTGCCACCCTGAGCGATGAATCAACCGTAGCACACGCTACAGGATGTTTTTCGAGAAATGTCTTTATCGATTAGTTGTATCAGTCTCTATGATTAAATGTGATATCTGATTTTGCAGGGATGTTGAGCGCGTGTGGAGAATTTGAGCAATTGGCGGCCAGAGGGCCATTTGACCCACAAGGCCAAACACAGGGTGCAGCCAAACATGGCGATTCAGCAAACCATCCACAAGAACAGATGTTCTCATACTAGGCTCTTAAAATAGCTTATATAGGCTTATATTAGCTGTATTGATCGTCTGCTGTGCCCAAATAGCCTGAAATACTTACAGAACATGCCCAGCGGAGATGTCGTGTTTGGTTTGGCCTTGTGGGCCAAATGGCCCTCTGGCCGCCAATTGCTCAAATTCTCCACACGCGCTCAACATCCCTGCAAAATCAGATATCACATTTAATCATAGAGACTGATACAACTAATCGATAAAGACATTTCTCGAAAAACATCCTGTAGCGTGTGCTACGGTCGATTCATCGCTCAGGGTGGCACATGTCACACATCCTTGTGTCACGTCAGATGGGACCTTACTGCGCCTACTTTACTAGCGGTGGGACTCAATGAATATGGACGTAACATGTGCAAGGACTCGAGTAAAGGACCAGTGGGCACGACCGTGACTCAGCGCAAAATGTCTATAATCTGACAACGCAGACGCTCTAGAGCGAGCCAAGCTCTCACCAAGAGGTCATTTGGCTGAAGGATAGATGCTTCTGTTACTGGGGGACGATCATCACCGAGTCCCTTCTCGGCAGAGTAATTCAGGAGTGACGTATGCATGTGACGTTAAGCAATTCGTTTTCTGCGTGTTTCGCACTTGAATCAACCAAAGCTAAATACTGGTTGGAAATATAGGTGCCCACTAACGGCGCAGATTGTACCGGAATTCAACCGAAGAACAGGAAGCCACCATCAAAATCAAGACTTTGCGGGATCTCTATCTCTGCAACTAGCAAGTGTTTTTGATTGATTCAACGCGTAAAATATCCGTGGTAAAGTGCTCCTCAACTTCGTACCCATATTTTGACCTTGGGCTGCTTTGACTGAGCTCATATTCCTCCCCTTCCACCCTACTATTCTATTCACCATTTTGTCTCATCCTACAGCATTGGGCCATCACCGAGCTTCGAACCAAGAGCGCTATCGTAAACAACATAACAGCATGTATGATATAAAACTACACCATTGCGCTGGACCTAACTTTGCAATTTCTTGTAACCGCAAATTGCCAACGTTAAATAAATACGTTGTCGCGTTCCAAATCCAAATACATCAATATACACATGAGCGAGAGAATCGCCATTGTTATAAGTATATAATCAAACCCTTCATACCTTCTTCCATCGTTTACCACCCCATCCCACCAGTTTTCCAAATATTTCATCACGGTTAGGGATGAATCTGAACACGACCTCATGCTCCTCCTTTTCGTCATCCTTGTAGCGAACTCTCAATCCGCCTGTATCCCAATCATCAGCATCCAACCCAGAAAACAAATCATGACACGTACTGGTATGGTGAGTCTTTTTGACACCTTGGATCTGCTCGAGCGGAATTATTCGGCGGGGACTACTCGTCAGGAGAGCTGTAAAAGTGATGGCCTCGGAGCTGAGAGTTAGAGACCCCGGTGTTGCCTTGTGGTTTGCGGGAACAGCTAAGAGCAAACACGTATTGGCTACGGCTGGAACGAAGGATTGAAAGTTGGAACTTACTTTGTGGGGCGCCAATAGCATGTAAGGACTCCTCCGTGTCATCCTAGGTGAACCTTTCAGCCAAGGGAACGAATATATAACGCGCATACACTTACCTTCCCCCCCGTCAGCTCAATCTTGGCCTCCTCTAATTGATGCTTCAACCGATCCACTGGGCCTATATTTGGCTTGGCATCTTCCTTAACCGCAATCTCATTGCTCGTCACAGTCTTCTCCTCCCCCTTCACAGCAGCTCGTTCTTCCGCAGCGACGGCCTCCTTTTCGTTCGCCTCTTTACGCATATCATGGACACTCTGTTCATGGCCCGACTCTGCAGCCCAGACTGCTCGGTCTCGTGTAATGTCGCCTGGTCCTTCTGCAGTCGTAGGGTTCATATTTGCAATGTACCGACGAGCTCGACCATGCTGGCGGCGTGTATGGCGAGAGGCTGGAATGATGCTTTCGCCATGAGCGACGCGTGTGCTGATTAAGCTTATGGCGTATTCTGCGTCCGACGGGACATCCGCAAGAGGTGGCGGAAGACTAGGGCGCAACTGTCAGACAGGGATGTACTACGGTTTTCTGAAGTACGCACCGTTTGAAAGCGTCGGATGGCATAGCCAGAATAACAGGTACACAAAACCAGTAGAGGAAACCGATTGCCGCATAAGACAGCTTGGCTAGGATATGTGCTGGAGTGAGAGTAACAAACAAAGTAAGGAGAGTAAAAACGAGTGCATAGAGGCGAGACGATTGCTCTCGGCGCCATATGAACAGGCTGTCAAAGCTTCTCAGCATAGAAAACCACAGATCAATCACAATACTCACTTTCGGACTCGCTCATGAAAATCCGCAAAATCTTCCATAGCCTTGAGCGTTGACCGTCTCCAATCACCCTTTTCATTCTCGCCGTCGTCTTCGTCTTTTTCCACGTCTATGCCAACCTGTGCGGCCACCGCGTTGGTAGCCTGTTTCACTTTTTCTTGCCCCTTCTTCCCTTTCCCTTTGGTAATGAGTTTGGTGAGCTTGAATATTTCTCTGAAACCCATGTCGCCTCCACCCTGTCCAGCACCTGGTACGGAACCAGTGCCTAGGAAGCTAGCGGCAGCACCATGTCCTTCCATCGCATCTCCGAGCTCGTCTGCTTCTTCTGCGACGTGCCGTCGCTTTCTCAACTCGCCCAAAGTTGGGTTTCGCATGACACCCCGGCGTACCAAGGAGAACAAGACTCTACCGAGGAGGGCAGGGAGTAGCATGTTGAACCACCAAAGAACCCACCAAACGCCACATACACGCGCACTACGGTGCCAGTTAGACCAAGCTGCTAGCGCCATGAGATCTGTGATAAATGGAGCGTAGAACGGGTATGTCGAAAAGTACATCCTCTGTCCAGCGAGCCGTGCTGCCCCTAACCTGAACTTTGAAGGAGGAGCAATAGGTGTCGGAGGCAGTTTGGATATTAAGAGTGCTGCCACTCGAGCTGAGAGGTAGCGAGGAGGCTTGTGGGCGGGTTTCGCTGGCTTTTCGGGTATTGGAACCGTGGCAGCTTTGGATGCGCTCGGAACCTCGTTTGGGTTCAGGTACGTCCAAGGCTCGTCGATGTCCGTTTCAGCGTCTGAATCTATGTCGTCTTCTTCGATAGGAACAATTTTAATAGTGCCAGGCCGGCCATCCTCGAGTTTTGAGCGTATAATCCGGACCTTTCTAGGCTTATGGTCTAGATCAGGCGCTAAGGTGATCTCATTGACGTGCTGTCATGGACGCTTAGGAAGCGAGATTTTTAAAACGAGCTAAAATCACTTACGGTCGCAAAAACAGTCAAGAACCGCTCAACTTCTTCGTCATCATAGAGTCTCCGCAGTTGTGTGTCGCTCAGCGCGTTCTCTTCTTCGTCTTCTTCGTCTTCAGTTTTCTCAGCTATACGCGCACTCGCGAGCTCGGCCTGCGCATCAAGGATATTGACGCTAGTCTGAGAGGTCGTTGCGTCTTGAGGCAACAAAGGATAATCTTCAAGAGTCGTAACTTTTTGCGATTCAGCTGCACCATCTTGAGGGTGGGCAACTATGGAGAGGTCGGAGTCTAAGCCAAAGTAACACATTAATACCCAAAAAATAGATATCGGCTGACAGCCTTACCACTCTCTGAGAGCTTTGGCACAGTAGCATAATCTCTTGCGACAAGGGGATCGTGCGGATGTGTTTCGGGCTCATTACGCTCACCCTTGTCGCGCTTGAGAGCGTCTTTGATCGGAGACAATATCTTGGAAACTGGCATTGGACAAGCGTAAAGCAAGCATAAATCACAGCCGCAGTTTATATGCGCTTTGCTAAGTGGCGCGTCATGCGAGGGTCACGTGTGACGTCATTTAAATCAAGGGTTCACCTTGCTCTCGACCTGATATGAGTGCCCCTAAGACTTATCAAGGTTAGAGATCTTGGACGGGTGGAGCCGATGCTGAGGCTTGTATAGATTGTATACGTCATGCCCAGAGTAACGTATCGGTCCCCTATCTTCTATCAGTGGGGATGGCAATGAATGGGTGCGAACAACGGATTCCCCACCCTACTTCACCTAAACGCTAGAGAAAAGCTTGCGCATACAATTGGCCTTAAATTCAACCTTTGCCGAGGCATTGCTAAATGGGAGTACGTACGTAGTTAAAATACCTTGTTCTCAGCTGAATATTTGGCTCGTGTGCATTCATTTATGGAAAGCACTATTGAGTGGATCAAACAGACGGTTGTTCCACATTCCATGCGCAAACCGCCGGCAAAACTCTCTCATAGATCACAAGTGAAACTAGAATACATGAACTCAATCTTCACACAAAAAATGCTCTTCGTTCAGCAAAACTCGTTCAACCACTGAGTCTCTTCCGTCCCCACCATCGATTGGTTGTGCCCAGTCCGAGCCGCTCGGCTTCGATGCGTGCTCCCGTAATGCGCGCACCTCCCGAAGAAACCAAAAACATTAGAACACCGGCGAGATCTCGTGCAGAGTTAACACGTTCTATCCATATCGGTTAGTCTGGCTAGGTTACCGGAGCTAAGGCACTTGCCTGTTGTGTTGCAAGCTTCTGAGATGGTAGCTCCGGCTGCACTCGATATTTGGGCTATCTCGATGTCCGGGAGGATCGCATTTACGCTGTAGGTTGGTCTTTCAGCATGCCTGTTCTAGACTAGGTCCTCCCGTTCGGTTGAGGAAAGAACGGCACAAATCGCCGGCGTACCTGATGTGCTTGGAAGCAAGCGAGGTGGATAATATTGCTGTTAGGTGGCTGACGGCTGACTTGTTGGTATCATCTATGGTGCGCGTGAAGATGTAATATAGTAGTTCCAAGTTGAAAGCTTACAGTTCAAGTTCAACCTTTCCTCGCTAGAATCCTCCGCGTCGCCCGTAATTACGACTGGGATATTGACGATCCGACCAGGATCCGAGACTGTTGCTTGTTTGGCCAAGAGTCCAGTGAGACACCCGGTCACTATTGAAGCGTTATTGTTCCGCCATGCAAGCGTGAAAGCAGCAAGCGCTTACCGTATAGCAGACTCTTGACATGCGAAGCCATAGCCTGGTCCCAACCCTCGTCACTGTGCAAGCGGCATAAGCCCTAGTGCAATCAAGCAAAGAGCAAAAAACTGTACGGAAACTCTTCCCATTTACCACCCCAAGTAGCTCCACTGTTGTTGACAAGGATATGCAGTTCCGACCCTAACTTCTTAAATGACTCGCACAACAAAAGACATCCTGTCTTGGACTGTTCGACGCGAACAAGGTTTATGCGTTAGCTACTAGGATATCAGGCTACAAGGTTGAGACATACTTTCAAATCGCATATGAGATATTCATATTGCTCTTGCTCGTCAAGCTGATCCTTGACCTAACAGACAGCGGGTTTCAGCTCAAACGTGTATTTCTAGGGGAGTTTAATGACGTCGTACCGTTTGAACAGCTATATCTGAGTCGCATACTACATACACCTTTGCTCCGTTCTGGGCCAGTGCGGTTGCGACTGCTATCCCAGTTTTCGAGCATCCCTCTGTTACAAGTGCTACTTTATCCTTGACATTGAAAAGACTAGCAAGCGAAAAATCCAAATCCACAGCTCCTGAGCTCATATTAAGGGTGCTGAGGGTCGAGAGGGAGGAAGACAATAAAGCATTAAACATGCTTGAAATGGTACAACCGGTATTTAAGACAATCGCGTATGAAAGCTGATGAAAGTCAATTCCGAGGGGCAAATTCGACAACATCTCGAAGAATCTGATCCCCCAAAAAGCAGAAACAAGGACCCACTCAAATGAGGATCAACCTTACAATGTTTTTGAGGAGAAACTCCGCTGTAGTGCACTTTAGCATATGCAGGTGATGCGGAGAAGTGAAATGTCTCGGTTCGGAAGGGGTGCCGAGCCGGGGTTTGCCCCAAATTTGCGTTCTCATTGGCGCCCTAACCGATACGCATGAACCCCTCCCCCACGGAAGCACTACACAATAATATCAAGCCACCTTTCTGGGTCACTATGCGAGGTGAAAATGCGAGACTAACTATGTTCCGTCACATTTATCCTCAGACGAGCAGAGGAACGACCACATGGGGTTAGATCCAGAGAGCCCGGCGATCAAACACGTCTCCCAAGCGTAGCTCTCGAGTGCCTCAATGGTAGGAGCTTAAGAAAGTACTGGAAGATTCTGACAGCTTGTACCAATTAGAAGGACCACAGGACACCATAAAATAAGTAGCAGCAGAATGTGCCTAAGATGGGCTCTCAACTGAGCTGGAGGTCTCTCGGGATAATTTGGAAAGCGTTTCAAGGCACGGATAGTATATTAAAGCCTCCTGTAGACCCTCAGAAATAGCCGCTGTAAGCAAAGGTAGAATTAACGCTAGCCACCGAGCGACCCAGGTGGCTATTATAGCTAGCGCCGAGCACCTGAGTCATGTGATGGCCTGAGATATGACCGAGACGATCCTCTGGCCTTGATGAGCAACGTCGAAAAGACTAAAGCAGAACCCACAACCCGTTATATGTCTACACGTCCCCAAGCCACCAATAAACGCACAGAAAGTTTAAATCACCTGCTCAACTTTACTCTCCCACCTCGCTCTCAGCCACTACTCCAACATGTTCCCCGCCGGAGCCGCAAGCCAAATAATGTGTATTACAATCCTGAGAGTGAGTTTGAAATATTTGGATAGTTCAAGGGCTAAATAAGCGGTGTAGAATTCGTGAATGCACTGTATAGATTTGTGATGAAGCCTACTGGGGACTACACCGTCCATTTCGCGGACCCTGACATGTGCGTACTGCTTTATCGCACTGCTTGGCGTATACTCATGAGTGACTCAGATTCTTCCAGTGGGAAGACATTCTCCAGGTGCTCATTCCTCGCTCATCAGCGTTTGCATCAGCTGGGACGGCCGCAGAAGGCGTCACTACATGTCCGATATGCCTCTCACCGCCGACTGCTCCCAGAATGACCAAATGTGGACACGTGCGTTACGCCTTTATTCACTCATATTTATTCGACCTAACAGGGCTGATGCTGGTATTCACACGCTCCTAGGTGTATTGTTTTCCATGTATCCTACACTACCTCACGCTTGGCGATAACACCAAGTGGAACCGTTGTCCAATCTGCTTCGACTCGGTCAGCGAAAAGCAACTCAAATGTGTCCGATGGGTTGATTTGGTCGAGACAAACTCCGATTCGGCCCAACAAATCCCGAGCCCGCCTGATGCTTTTTCTGGTTCAGACACCTCATCATCGCAGCGCACGATCCATATGCGTCTAATGTATCGCCCCCAACTCACTACGCTTGCTCTTCCGCGCTCTGCAACGTGGCCGTCCCCAGCTATGCCTCCCCACCAGACACCATGGCACTTTGCTCCAGACGCAGCGGCTTTCGCTCGATTTGTTTTGGCCACGCCAGACATGATCATCAAGCAACTCGAAGAAGAGCTCGTATCACTAGAAGTCGAGCGGGTGTCACTTGCTTCCTACGACGTTGGGTCTGGCGTTACAAATATGATTGGCGCGAAAGCAGCAGTCAAGCCGTCGAGTGAGAGCATTGCCGTGACGTTTGTCCGAGCGGCAGAGGAGAGAGTAAGGCTTCAAATTGAGAAGGCGCGAGCGACAGATACAGAGTGGCTGCAGGATGTGGTGAAACGTGCTGGACGAGATATTGCTGCTGCCGAGCGCACCGCTGCGCGATCCAAGCAATTGGTTGCGACTCTAGTCGACGATCCAAGAGACCCAACTACGAATCCGGACACGCCAGCTATGACCCCGGTTTCCGCTCCTACCCCCAACGGCAAACCCAAGCGCCGAAATGTGAACCCCCCGTCGCGAGACTCAACCCCGCCTACATATCACTTCTACCAATCGAGTACCGGGCAGCCTGTGTTTCTTCACCCGCTTGATATCCGGATTCTTCTTGCTCGGTTCCATACTTATGACGCATTTCCCCCGGAGCTCACGCTTCCCGTTGAAGCGCTTGATATCGGCTCGGTGGATCACGATTTACGCAAGCGGTGCAAGTATCTCGGACATCTCCCCGAGGGTGGAGAAGTCGTCTTTGCGCAAGTCAACGTTAGAGGTGTGGTGGGTGAGGATGCATGGCGTGAGGGTGGCTGGGAAGGACTGGCTGAGAGAAGACGGAGAGAGCGAGAAGGAAGAATGAAGCGAGAAGAGAGAGACAGAGTCAAGGCAGAGGAGAAAGAGAGAGAACGAGTGCGGATACTAGGTGCCTTTGGGCCACCTAGGGAAGGACATGGTGGAGGCGCCGCCGGTATTGGAGAAGACGTTCCCGATCCCGAGTTCTTCGCCCCACAACCACCACCATTATCCGAGCCCGACCCTGAGGCGGACGCACAGGCACTAGCCCAACCTCCAGCTTGGGGTCCCCGTTCGTTCGCATCTGCGCTTCACTCGACCTCAAGCACTCGTCATCAAACGCCTGTAGTTCGCAACGAAGACGCGTGGGAAGTGGATATGGCGTGGCACGATCTTGAGGAGCAGCATGCGCGCAACGGAGCCACTGGTGGCGGCGGCGGTAGCAAAAAGGGGAGAAAGAAGCTGGTATTGATGGGAGGTGGCCCGGGGAGGAGGCGCTAGATGCATTAGGCTTCAGACATGGTCTTTGTTGTCAGTTGATGCTTATAGTTTTGAGATGGTGTTCCCTTGAGCTACGGAATCAAGAATTCGTGTACTATACAAACTTGAATGAATACAACTGTGGAATGAAAAGAAGTGCAAAAGTGGCGAAAAATTACAGAATAAAGATAGGCGAAGGGGAAGACAGGAAAACAATAAATGAGACTGAATGCGAGATGCATATATGCTATTCACTTTCATCGTTTCATTTAAAAAAAATCTGATCATACTGTGCAAAACGCTATGTCTAGAGCATATAATGATAGCCAGAGGTGGAAACCAAGGCGTAGAGTACAACACACGATATAGAAAGAACGTACATATATGCAACTGCACCAAGCCACCAAGGGAAATCAAACTGGGAGAGTCGAATCCAACAGAACGGATGACCGACGCGAATTCTTGTTTGAGAGCGACGCTCCCAAATGTCACCTAAACAATAATGGGCTGCTCGTCGCGCGGGCCGACGAACACACTAGCGAGGTCCCAATCGAGAGCCTTGCAGAGAGCACGCTCGCATGCACCTACTTCGTGCGTTGTGAGCCCACAAACGCTAGACCAGGCACGGTTGTTGGGAGCATGATCGTGCAAGAGCTTGGTAGAAAGCATGAGTGCAGCGAGCAACAAGCGGCGAGGGTCCAGCAATGGCGAATCTTCGTCCTTTCCTTGTCCATCTTTGCAGTCTTGTCTGGTTCCAGACTTGAACCGACGGCGAAGGATATCTCCGACGGGCCCACGTGCCTGTGCAAGGTAATGCAGCGCAAGTTGGACAACGGAGGCCGACGAGCGAGACCTACGCAGCAGCTCGACGAGAAACCAACGCAAATTCTTCTTGTCCCCAAGAGTCGGTGCCTCGACAGGTCGAGTGTAGACTGGAGCCGAGTGCATGCGCGTGACAGGCTTGCCGGCTGCGGCTGCGACGGCGGGTGAGGCAGTGTATACCTTGTTGGGGAAGAATCGGCCGGCGTCGATCGCCTGGTGTGCGTATGCAATCTCGGGGTCGATCGCAGGAGAAAAAGACTGAGGAGTGGGGATACCAGACGAGGGCGTCGAGCTGGCACTGGAGGCAGCCGAACCGCAGATCGACGGCGGACTCTGTTCATAATAATCGACCGAGACACGCTGCTTTGGCCAGTTGGAAGGAATTTGGAGTGTGGCTGAAGGCTGAGCCTGAACTTCAGGTTCGGTGTTCCAAGAGGCAGCCTCGCTGTAGTCATCAATATATATGCGGTAGAGAGCGGCAATGGTCAGATCTACTGGAACGTCAGACAGAGAAAATAAAATGCACTTGTTTGTACACACCAAGAAGGACGTCCGACTTGACGCTGCTATTGAATATGTTCGTCTTAGGCTCGGGCTGAGACTCGGGCTGAGATTCAGGTTCTGGATAGTACTCTTGGCTTTCAAGCGGAGTAGCAGGCGTACCAGGAATCTCCTCGGCCTGATTGTCTTCGGCCTGCACGGAGATGCCGGGGACGGCGCTAGAGATGAACGGAACTGGAGCGCCCAGAGTCGAACCGATAGTAAAGATGGCCGGAAGAGAAAAAGAATGTGCGATATTTGGTAAAGGAGAGGCGCGGGAAGCAAGCTCGTTGGTGAGCTTGCGGACGGCAGCACGTTCGACGGCGTTTTGGTGCCAAGATTGACTGAAAGTGAGATTGCGGGGGGTAGGCAAGGTGCGGCGCCGGGTGAGAGGAGTACAACGGGTGCTGTATGTACGGGGTTTGTGGGCGAGAGGATCGACAGGATGAAGGACTTGGACCATATTGGGTAAAATAATTAGAGTAAACTGTTTCAGACGCAGGAGTCTGGATAAGGGATGTTGGGTAGGGTTTGGTTTAGTTGTCAGGAGTTGTGGTTTAAGCAAACGAGTAAGCAATCGAGGAGGAAGGGCAATATTTAGTAAGAGCCGGCCATGGTGAAGTGTGAGGGGTAAGTTTCGATGGGGACAATGAGCATTTATGTATGTCAGAAGATCGGAGCGGCGGTTAGCTGAATCACAGAGAGGCAGTTTAAGTTACGGCGTAACGAGTCAGCCCCAAGGGTTGCAAACGACTCACATCACAAAGACCTAATACGGTGTGGTGCGTTTAGATGCAAAACAAAGTGAACTCGGCTGAGGCGATGCAGAAGAGGCGGACCAACAGCTAGCACTGGGTCAGCGGGGATTTGTGCCCCGGCAAGGGGGGTTCATATGGACACAGCAGCGTAGAGTCATGTCTACCTAACTGATCGGACCTGGCTCGCCTGTTTCTAGCACTGACTCGTGCAAATGCGAACATATCGCGTGATGCTCAATGAGACCAAACATGCCACAACAAAGCCGAGTCATACTGCGGCTCCGCACCGCCCCATGATCAATGCATATATTTGCCTCCTTCACAGGTCACCAATGCTTCTTCCTTTTGCCTGGCCGGTGATGTTAGTTTGTTGTGATTGGCGGTCCCACGAGCGTTGCCAAGCTAGTGCGGAACAGCTCCTTGCACATCGCCATTCGACGCAACGGCATCAGAGCGTCCGCGTGAACCAATGGAATGTCGCAGCGATAGGCTGTGCCGGCGTCGATCCTAGATGAGCAGCGGCGTATGCCTAAAGATAAGAAGAAGTTGACAGGAAGGCGTCTCTTAGATACGCTTTCACACAGCAGCCGAGTATTTATATAAAAGGTAGCTCAATTGGTACGCATACACCTCTTACAACAGGTAGTCGTTTCATACCATGGTCTGTAACAGACATTGCCATAGTGATCCTTTTTATCCAAGGGAGCAAAGTACATAAATATATAAATACGGATTTAAGAGCAAAGCGCACGTCGTTACTTACCTATACGCCGAGAGTTAGGACCCAGATTAAACGGACCAGTTGTAGGATCGAATATCGTTAGTGCAGTGTATGTTTGATGTTGGAGGCAAACCATACCTGTTGAAGGCTTAAAGTATAGCACGGAGGAAAGGCAGAGTAAGATAGGAGCATGTTGGGCGCTCAATTCGCCAAATTGAGATAACTGATGTTTATGCCTATGAGCAACAATGCAATGGAGCTAGGCTCTACTTCGACTCCCTGGAGGTTATATACTGAAAGAATCTTCAGGAGCGTTATAGAGTCTAATGCGGTAATTATATGCTAGCGGGATGGGTCGTGGTGTACATAAACTTACCAGGAAAATGTGCGCACCCACATCCGTAACGAACCATCTCTGTGGATACTTTCCCTACTCGGTTTAAGTCTTGAGAGTAAAATCTGATATCATATATTAGAGAGCTATAACTACCGCCAATCACCGCTTTCACAATTCCCTTGATCCTCCACAAGGCGAGAAGCAAAGCGGTGAATCATACCACGCCAAGTGTCTCCCATTCTCCATGTTACGTATCGGAGAACCAAGCCAATCGCTGCTAGCATACTAACGTTCGGCCAACCAGCCAGATAAAAGTGGGAAACAAAAGGGCCCAAAAAATCCGCCGTTGTGTAGTAACATATGAGAGGACAAGAATTTCTAGAACGGGTAATAAAGCCGAGCGCACCATGGGTGTCGGGACCGACCCAACGTGTACGGGTGGATGTGTAGATCGATAATTGTGTGGGCGG